>JABXWE010011824.1:0-50931 GCA_014611495.1 Limonius californicus | reverse complement strand
CTCCCCCTACTCCTCTGAGCTAAGCTGTAGGCCCTTTTCCATCAAGCTTGTTTACGGGTCGTCGAAAAGGCTCAATTGGCCCGTAACATAAGTTCCATTCCCGTAAGCTGTTGGCTTCTCGGCCTTCCACGAGGACCTACAATCAGCTGGATTTGAAAGGTGGCGCCCACTTATTTTGACTCGCCCTGTACACAACTAAAGATTTTCTCCCATAAGCGATTTTCACGAACTCCCCCTACTCCTCTGAGCTAAGCTGTAGGCCGTTTTCCATCTATCTGGTTACGGGTCGTCGAAAAAGCTCGATTAGCCCGTAACACAATGCATTACAATTACTCATTATTTAGTCAAAAAAAAGAATGCATTCTCATTACTAATTACTTTTCGTGGAAGGTAATGCATTACAATTACTAATTACTGAAAAAAGTAATGCATTATTTGAAATGTTACTTTTGTCGTTATTGAATACTACTAATAATTACACCACACAAAACACAATAATATAAAAAAAAATTATTCTACATATTCCATGTTTAAATTTAACAATTGCGTTTCAAAATTGTTATCTGCTAGAGCGTGACGTTTCGTTTTAAAAACGTCTGCTGCCACACTGAACATTCTGATTATTTATTCTGTTGAATATGAAAGTAATGACTTCATCACATTACCGAAGAAAGGTAATGCATTCAAATTACTAATTACTTATCAAAAAAATTAATGCATTACATTCCTTATTACCGATAAAAGTAATTTAATTACAGTAATGCATTACTTGTAATTCATTACTTCCAACCACTGCTTAAACCCTTGCCGCAGATTACGCACAAGCTTGTGGCTCAAGTGGGGACAGAGCTAATTTTAAGCTTGAACCTCTTGGTTGAAATATCGGTACAGTCTGAGAAATACTTAAAGTACTGTAGCTTGTAGGAGGTAAATTGATGCGCTGGTAGTTCATGATGTACAATTGAACTTCGAATAGTTATTGCTGAGCCACCCTGAGGAGTTCCGTCAGGGTGTTGAGTGCGGTAAATATTGTAATGGAGAATTTCTATACAAGATCTGTCAGTGAAATGCAATTCTATCACAAAGACTGTGTATGTTATGAAGTTGTAAAAACATTTCAATTTCGAGTTGTTTTGGCATTATTCCACCGTCTATCCTTGGTTCCGGAGATAATTCAGCCTATAAGGACTATTGTGTTCACCCTGGTAGTTACACGCACCCAATCCATGATCTTACTTCCTTGTAGGTACCAAAGCGTACAAGTTAGTCACTAGAATATACATTGCGGTTTCTGATACCTCACTGCAGAGTCTATATGTGGGATCTCCATCAAATTTCTTGATCCTCCTGAGGTCTTTCTTGACATTCGCGTGTCCTGTCAGGAAGCCCGTAAGGATTCTTAACTGTTTCCTGGTTAACATAAACAGTTGTGTGGCTCTGTTTGTGCTAGTCCTTTAATAAATGCCTTGCTATGGGTTAACCCTGGTCTGTTAGTCCAGTAAACTTTATGTTGGTTGCAAATGCATTCGCTGATAAAGCTACGGATTGCATTTTTTGATACTCCCAAAGCAGGTTCAGGGCCGTAGTAGGGCCCTGCTGACCCCCACCTTGCGCTTTTTCGTTACCTTCGATCCCGCAGTGGCCCGAAACCCAGAGTAGTCTCATAATGTTCTGTTCTGCCAGGTCATTGAGTTCTTCGTAGCATTCCCAGACCAGTCTGGATGAGGCCTTACAGCTTGAGAGTGCTTTTAGGACCGCCTGGCTATCCAATAGAATATAGCTAGGCCTGCCTGCGTAGGACATTCTACTGTTTTTTTCGCTCACATTGTAGTATCGCGTATATTTCCGTTTAAAAAACGGAGGCGTACCTGCCAAGTGGAAAGCTGAGACTTTGTCTTGGTTTTACACCATATCCTCCTGCTTCGGCACCTATCTTGGTATTTCAGTCGCACGTGTATCAGATTAGGCTTCCAACAGGAAAATCCGGTCCAGGTGCACCCCACTCTATTCGATCCTGAATTATTACCTCGAAGAGTGTAGTTGTTAGGTGTTCTGACTTCATATGTTCCGTTCTCATGTCAAACATGGGACCTCCTATGCTGTCAATTGGCCTCCTGTATTCTGTTCCTGCACGTCGATTGTACTGTGAGCTTTGCAATCTATACAGTCTCAAAACAACCGGTTGCAGAAGGGAGCGAAGTCAAGGAGGAATTCCATTGCAACGGTGGGCATTGTTCTTATTACCCCCCTGATGCCTAGACAGGCAAGTCTTTGAATCTTGCCTAGTCTTAGTTTGACCGTTTCCTGCTTGTTGAAACTCATGCTGTTTTGGTGGAGAAGTGGAAGAGTACGTGTTTATTGTGTATGGCTCGGACATTGTAAATTTCTTTGTTATTTTCAGACGGTTTAGGGTTTCAAAAGGATATGGGCATCGGTCCACTAGTATGTTTGTTTTTAATGTTTAGTATCTTTTTTATATGTGGCCTAGTTCTTTAAGAGCGTCTTCTATTCTTTTTCTTCTTGTTTCTGCATGTGTTCTTAATCCTCCCATCTTTTACGGGGTCTTCCCAAAGGTCTTTCGCCTGTTGTTCTATATTGCCATATTATTTTGGGTATCCTCTGTTATTCCATTCTTTGTACATGTTCTCTCTAATTGTTTCTATATTCTTTTATTAATTCGTCGATACTGCGCACGCCTAGCTCTCTTCTTATATCTGTGTTCCCTTTTCTGTCCATTCGCGTGTAGCCTGCTACTCTTCTTAAAAATTGCACCTCTAATGTTTGCATTCTCTGTTCATTTTCTATTGTAATTGTTCAGTTTTCACTTCCATCTATGCCGCACTTTATTGCCATTATTTTATAAAATTTCACCCAATTTATTTTTTCCAACTTTATTTCTTAATGTTCTATATATTGTTCCAGTGTTATAGTTAAATTTTCCTATCTTTTTGTGTATGTCTGTCATCTTGTCGTAATTTATAATACCGTGCACAAACATTGGTAGGGGCTTAGGTACAACCGGGGTAGTTGTTTACAGTGCCCGAATTATTTTCGGAATTTGTAAGCACTGAATATTTGTTTGTTCTAGTATATGATATTTGAGTTCCGGTATTGGTCTATTTGCCTTAGATTTTTTCCATTCTTCTCTGTTTAACACTTTCTATTTTTTTTTATTTGTTCACAGATTCCTTGTCGTTGTCATGGGACTGTTCCATATCGCTTTCTACACTTTTCTCAGTTTGATTCGCTGATGTTTTCGGATTTTGAGATAAATTAGTCTGAATGTGGTAATGAATGATAATAACCAATGGGGATTTATGAGGTGATGGTTGTGGTAGGTGAAACATTGTTTGACTTTGAATGCTATTATTTTATTGTGTGAAATATTGAAAAGTAGTTTGTGGAACAGGTTCGAAGTAATTGGGTACCTGAGTCATAGGAATTCCATCTGGAAATTGCTGATGGTTGTTTGTGTAGTATATGTTCCATTGTTGTCGTTGTCGACCGGCAGCGTAGTAACTGCTCTGATTAGTTAATTTACTTGAAAAGGTGAAAATAAATTTAAATTTATATTCACAGTTTGTTTCGCTTTTTTGTTATCAGCATGGACACTTGATAACTTTATCAACCTCAGTAGAGGTCACACACACCACGTCTTTAAAAGTCAAGTGGAAACTCGTTTGATATAGTAATTTATATTTTTCAGTGTATGGTACAACTATCTTTTAACAGATGGTTTCAACGTGCATAAATAATACAAATTAATCACTATAAACGGTATAGGGGTTTAAAAGATTTGGTAGTTAGTACTCTTTTAGAAGTTCATTGAAATAATTTCTAATATCACTAATTAATCGTATCAGTATAAACTATTAAAACTCTTTAACAATATTGCTACTTCTGTATTTGTTCTGGTAAACTGTGGGGCATTTCTAGATATACTATGTATACGGATTTCGTAAAATACTTTATAGACCCTTGGTAGAGTCTTACTAAAACTCTTCTTGAAAAGTTTGTCCTTTTTGTTTATCGATTTGTATGCAGAAGAATTTCCAAAATTCGTCTAATTTTTCTGTTTGTGCGAATGAAAGCAGCGTGAATATCAAAAACAATAATTTCCAACATACGCGTAGTAAATTATGCAGATAACATGTACCCACAACCAAAACTCTATGCAAATAAGAAAAACTCAAACATTTTTAGCGTTTAAAATACTCATTCTTAAATATTATTCAAAATTGATCGAAGTTGAGGGCTAAGGGGTTGCACGAAAGCAAGGCAGGGGAATAATCACGCAACACGTAGTACCTACACTCTGAACTCTCTGCTTTGACTCAATCTGGTTCAGTCGTCTACATATTCTGTTGAACCACCGATCGCAGTCCAAAAGAATGAAGAGTTTCCATTTTCTTTGTTTATTCACATTGTGCACGTGTTTCGCGCGCGAAGCACCTAGATCTCTAAGGGTCGATATTCCTGGTCAAGGAACAATAATGGGAAGAGAAATTTCCATGATAAGGACTCAAAGAATTTTGGCTTATTTGGGAATCCCCTACGCACAGCCTCCGGTGGATAGCTACAGATTTGCACCTCCTCAAGTGGACCCTTTACCAAGTTGGGAAGATGTTCGTAATGCTACGGAATACGCACCAGCTTGCTTGCAAGGCAACAACGACTTTAACAAGCTGGAGTTGCCGTTCTTGAAATTAATTTCGGACTTCAATATCGAAGATAGCGAGGATTGTCTCTATTTGAATATTTTTGTTCCATTTGCAGGTAAGGAAATTACTAGAGTATGGGAAAAGTTACTAAATTGTTTTCTGTATTTATACAAGTAGTATTGCTGATTTTTTCCGCCCTCGAATATATCCGTTTCCTACAAATTGAGTTTGAAATCAGGGGAATTCAAGGTATCAATATCTCTAGAATCAAACACTTATTCCTCAAAACCGCAAATGTACATATAAATACCGTGGGAACTGTTTATTGATTTCGTCACTCTAATGAATCAGAAATTTGGAAATTTCAACAAAATCAATGCAGACACGAACAAAGAAAAAGTTGCTAAGGTGCAATTAGTGTCGTAGGTCCGTATTTCTGCAATTTGATCGTTTATTGCAGTACGTGGTGCTGTTCGTGTTGCCACTTACTAAATCAATTTTGCATAAATGACTAAGGTCTAGCGCCTCGTACCTATGTCACTTGACTTAAAATTGATTTGTAAGCTACAAATATACAGTCTTGAATGTAAAGAATAGTTTGAATGTTCAAAAAATAATATGTTTGCGAATATTTCTTTTTGGTGGCTTATATTTTACGTATTTTGCTTATAGCAAAAGGTAAATCGTAAGAAAGAGTTATTTGCCGTGTTTATTGATAGATGTATTTAAAATTTGTTTGAATTATTTAACCTATCTATATTTTAACAATATTAGTACAATTCCCACCAGACTAATTTTGCCATTGTCTATTCTGTTTTTCTTTAATCACCTTGAATAACTTATTTTTAAAAGGTTTAAAAAATAGCAACCAAAACAAAGCAACTCCGCTATCGGATATCCAAATTAAGATACGTGTCTACTGGGTGGTTGCATGTTAGATGGAAGGACACTCATCGCGGAAGGGCAACAGGCATTATCCGCGAATCACGAAGTTGTTATCAAGAAAAAACAGACACTGATTTCAATCTCCTGCATACTATTTGTACACTGAAACTTCACGAACCTATCGTGATTATTTTTATTTTTACGTGGTTATCTGTGGACAAAAGGGTTACCTCGAAGAGTATCTTCGGTCATCAGAGAAAGATTCTATAAAGGACTTTGGCCTATGCGGTTTAATTGTTCAGGCTAATTTTCACGCAAACGCAAAAACATACGATGTTATCGCGTTGATACGGCAGTTACGGTTAGACTTCCGTTATTGGACGCAAATACTGGGGGTGTTTGAAACAGAATACGTAATCGTCGATGCGGTATTTTGGAAGCACCCGAAGATGTTATCATCCTACTATGAATTGAGAATATACATATGTTCAAAATTATGGTAACCATGCTTGTTTAGATTTTGATTATGATTATAGTGTCACCCACCCGTAGAAAAGTGGCTATGAAAATTCCTATGACCTTTGCAATATATATTTATAGTTCTCTCAGGTCTGCCATTATTTTTACACTATTGCGGATTATTACATTCTATTCGTGTAGCGTAGGTAGCTACCTACCTGACGTACAAATTAATGTAGCATTCCTCATGACGTCACTAATTCATATATGATCACAATATCGTGGAAAACTAGGCAATACCTTCTTATATTTCATTTTCATCAGAAATACTAATTAGCTGATTGAAATTTCTATAACAGTGCGTCCACACTATTAAAATCGTCTACAGTAAAAAAATTATACACTTCAATTATAAGCAGTATATATATATATATATATATACATACACACACACAATAAGACCCCGTTTAGCGCTTCCTCAATTAACTCTGATTCGATATAACGCGGTCTACTCGAAGCCTAAAAAATGCTCAAAATTTACGCTGATTCAAATTATCGCGGCATTTCATTGATTCTTATATAATACGATAATTAAAGGTGGCAAATCGTCGCAGCGCTGTCTCCTAAACCTATGTTTGTTTGATGCGTTTGTTTTCGTGCATCGTGTTCATTAGCAGTGAAACAGTGTCCACGCTGTCAATACGATTTGGAGTGAAGAAAAACCCAAAGAACTTGCTACAGATTTCCTTAGTAAAAGTTCGGTAACGATAACCGAAATCGTTGATCAAATTGTAGCGAATGATTCAGATTTTGAAAGGAGAAAGCAAGACGAGGCGTTTTGGGTGCGATCTCCTGCTACCAACATTTGTTTAAGGAGAGAAAAAGAAAGCGACAAATCGTACTAGACGACTTCATCGCAAAAAAATCCAGAATTTTAGAAGAGCCAAGAGCTTCATTACAAAAATGAACTTTATATTTCTGTGTGCATATATTTATGTATTAAGTAACATATATTATTATGCAAAGTAACTTTAAATTAAAGTAAAATTTGCTTATTTTTGATCGTGTGTTCCCCTTTCCCTATTTACTATGTGTTAAAATGACCTCGGTTAACGCTGTTTCATTTAGCGCTTTGTCGTTTAGGAACGCAGTCTAACCAATAAACGAAGTCTTACTGTATATATAATGAAACAGTTAAAAAATTTCTTTCTAAACAATAAATAAGTATATTTACGAGGTATTGTCAGATCGCTTGCCATATTTTTTGGTCTTTTCCGGAATTGAATCAACAATGCTAATATAATTACAAATCCCACAGACGCATTGGAAAAGTTTTAATATTCACTATTAAGAAGTCATGTAGAAAGACCATGCCAATATCAGAAAAATTGTAATAAACATAGTTATGGTTTTTCTAAAACCATTTATGGTATATTACTGTGCAATGAATGGAATATTGATTGTAAAAAGTAAATGTTCTTGTTAACCATAAGTCAGTAATAAAAATAACGCGTAACACTGTAAAAAAACACCGTGATACAGTTACTATTTATTCATTTTGACATTTTAACGTATTACTGTTACTCGTTACTCACTCTCAAAATTAACATGCTACTGTTATTCGCCTCGCTTTCAAAAGTGACGCGTTGTTATTACTCGTTATTCGCTCTCAAAATAAACACGTTACTGTTACTCGATTCGTTTTCAAAAATAACGCATTGCAGTTAGTCATTTCTCACTCTAAATTAACACGTTTCTCTTAGTAGACTTGTTTTCAAAACTATCACGATACCGTTGTTCATTCTCAAAATTAACATGCTACTGTTACTCGACTTGTTTTGAAAGGTAACACGTTATCTCATTATTTGCTTAAATCGTTACTGCTACTCACTCCGAAAATTAACAAGCTATTGTTACTCGAATCGTTTTCAAAAGTAACGCGATACTGTTACCCGTTACTCACTCTCAAAATTAACATGTTACTGTTATGCGGCTCGCTTTCAAAAGTGACGCGTTGTTATTACTCGTTATTCGCTCTCAAAATTAACACGTTACTGTTATTCGATTCGTTTTCAAAAATAACGCGTTGCAGTTAGTCGTTTCTCACTCTCTAAATTAACACGTTTCTCTTAGTAGACTTGTTTTCAAAAATATTACGATACCGTTGCTCATTCTCAAAATTAACATGCTACTGTTACTCGACTCGTTTTGAGAGGTAACACGTTATCTCATTATTTGCTTAACTCGTTACTGTTACTCACTCCGAAAATTAACAAGCTATTGTTACTCGAATCGTTTTCAAAACTAACGCGATACTGTTACTCGTTACTCACTCTCAAAATTAACATGTTACTGTTATTCGGCTCGCTTTCAAAAGTGATGCGTTGTTATTACTCGTTATTCGCTCTCAAAATTAACACGTTACTGTTACTCGATTCGTTTTCAAAAATAACGCGTTGCAGTTGGTCGTTTCTCACTCTCTAAATTAACACGTTTCTCTTAGTAGACTTGTTTTCAAAAATATCACGATACCGTTGCTCATTCTCAAAATTAACATGCTACTGTTACTCGACTCGTTTTCAAAAGTCACGCGATACTGTTGCTCGTTACTCACTCTCAAAATTAACATGTTACGTTACTGTTATTCGGCTCGCTTTTAAAAGCGACGCTTTGTTATTACCTACTCGTTATTCGCTCTCCAAATTAACACGTTACTGTTACTCGATTCGTCTTCAAAAATAACGCGTTGCAGTTAGTCGTTTCTCACTCTCTAAATTCTCTTAGTAGACTTGTTTTCAAAAATATCACGATACGTTGCTCATTCTCAAAATTAACATGTTATTGTTACTCGACTCGTTTTGAAAGGTAACACTTTATCTCATTATTTGCTTAACTCGTTACTGTTACTCACTCCGAAAATTAACAAGCTATTGTTACTCGAATTGTTTTCAAAAGTAACGCGATACTGTTACTCGTTACTCGCTCTCAAAATTAACACATTAGTGTTAATAGACTTGTTTTCAAAAGTAACGCGTTATAGTTACTCTTTATTTACTTTCAAAGGCAAAGCGTTACCATCATTATTTACTAAACGCGTTCCTGTTACTCGTTACATATTCTGAAAATTCACACGCTATTGTTATTCAAAAGTAACGCGATCCCGTTACTCACTATCAAAATTAACACATTACTGTTACTCAACTTGTTTTCAAAAGTAACGGGTTACCGTTACTCGGTACTCACTCTCATAATTAATATGTTACTGTTAGTAGATTCGTTTTCAAAGGTAACGCGTTACCGTCATTATTTACTTAACTCGTTACTATTACTCACTCTGAAAATTAACACGCTGTTGTTATTCGACTCGTTTTCAAAAGTAACGTGTTACCGATATTCACACTCACAATTAACATGGTTCTGTTAATAGACTCGTTTTCAAAAGTAACGCGTTATAGTTACTCTTTATTGTCTTGTTTTAACGCGTTACCGTTACTTGTTACTCACTCTCAAAGTTAACACGTTACTGTTATTAGACTCGTTTTCAAAAGTAACACGATACAGTTACTCTTTATTCATTTTCAAGAGTAACGCGTTACCGTCGTTAGTTATTTGATACATACACGGTTCCTCGTTACTCACTTTTAAAATTAACACGTTGTTGTCGCTCGACTCGTTTTCAAAAGTACCGCGTCACCGTTACGCGTTAATCACTCTCAAAATTAATACGTTACTGTTATTCGACTCGATTTCAAAAATAATGCAGTACCATTACTCGTTACTCACTCTCAAAATTAACATGGTACTGTTACTCAATTCGTTTTAAAATGTTACTACACTTGTTTCGAAAAGTAACGCGGTAACGTTACTCGTTACTCCTCTCAAAAGTAACACGTTACTGTTATTAGACTCGTTTTCAAATGTGACGTATTACAGATATTCTCTATTTATTTTCAAAGGTAACGCGTTGCCGTCATTGTTGCTCGACTCGTTTTCAAAAGTGCCGTGTCACCGTTACCCGTTAATCACTCTCAAAATTAACACGGATCTGTTACTCAACTCGTTTTCAAAAGTAACGAGTTACCGTTATTCGTAACCAAGTCTTAAAATTAACACGTTATTACACTGTTACTCGACTCGTTTTCCTAAGTAACGGGTTCACGTTACAAGTGATATTTAAAAATACGTGGATTTTGTAGCCAATTACAAATATACATACATCAACTGTATTAACAAAATGCGTTGAAAAAATAAAATATTTTTTATTTATTAACAGTTCTTTATAACATATTTATCCTATATATTTAGTGTAAGCACTGCAGTAGATATTCATAATAGATAAAATAAAACGAAAACGTAAATGATAAATTCTTGCAGAATAAGATGTAGAAAAAAGCTAGCAAAATTTACCAAAACTACTAAACTGTATAAGGAAGAGGTTAGTGTTTTTTTTAAACCTATTACATGTTATCCTTAAAGAGCAAAAATTAGAAAGCCAGTACCCGCAGCTTTCAGAAAATACGCAATAAAAAATTAACCCCAGCTCGAAAAGTTGTAACCACCTAGGGTCAGTGCTCTGATTATCAGCTGACAACTTACTTTGAAACTCGTAACAAACAACGACGCATAGAAATATATTCATTACGTGGTTGGAAGGATAAAACATCAATGGATATGTTATTCAGCGTGATTATTTGCAACTGGCCTGGTTTTCTGTTCAATTCAAATACGTTTTAAATTTTACACACTGATAAAATTAAAAAGGTATTTTAAATTCGTTGCTACCTAATAAAAAAGTAGCGACTTTTCTCGTTATTAGTAACGCGTTCCTGCTACTCGTTATTAAAGAAGTACTGCGTTACCAGGAACGCCGTACTTCTAATCCCTGCAGTTATATACGGAATTTTGCAGCCAGTTTTTTGCAAGGTTGCTTACACCTTATGCATTTTTCCAACGCTAATGATTCTACTAAGAAATGTACGTATTTATATAAATATAAAAATAAGATATTATTAAGTGGATATGGGTAATAAACGCGATATGAAGAAAGATTTGGTATTAATGAGTTCCCAAAGCTTTTTTCTTATGCTTTCATTGAAACATTTTCGAATATCACCTATCGCAATTATAAATATTATATGTCGTTTCGCATATCGCGTGTTAATATAGCGGGCGAGTTCCGTGTACAGGTCCGGACATGATCCGCGCTAAACACCGACTCCACGTGGCGTGCCTCCATCCCATTACTCGCAGTGCACGCAGTAAGAAAGTAAAATTTGCAGTTCGGTTCCTTAAAATACAAATCGCGTGCTTGGGTATGTCTCGAAATATTATTTAACAGGGTACACGTCATGTTCTTTTGCTCGGTTTAAATCCGACGACAGATGAACATAGAAGTTGCGGTGGCGTGGATATAAATATGAATGTATAAATTATTATATTGATCTAAGTTTCAAGGAGTTATTAAGTAGCGGTTCCCTCAAATCTAGTCCCTAGTTATTTGCGTGTATTTTTTTATTATCAGATTCAAAATTTTAGTGAAGAACTGTTTCCGATGATTACGTCTAAGGGTCATTCTATCCATTGCGTCCATCTTGCCAAAAGTATGATTTGTTGTGGACAGTATAATTGAGGCTTTTGAAAGTTTTCTTTTTTTTTCTACACGTTATAAAAAGTATGCTATAATACGATACAACAATATATTTCCAAATTTCTTACCCCAAAAGGCTTCCCAGAACGAAGGTGACATATAGTGGTGTGAAAAAGTTCTGCATCACCCAAGAAAATAATTATTTCTTGAAGTTTAGCTAGATTTCCAGCATAGTTTCCAAAAAATACTTTTAAACATTTGATTTTAGTTACTATGTCAACAACTTATCTCTTAGTAATGTACTTAGAACACCATAGAAAACAATTAAGGTAATTTTTTTCTCAAATCGATAATCCGTTATTCGCACATTTTCTAATGGGATCATTAAAATGCATTTAACATGAAACTTAAAAGCATAGTTTAAAAGCATAATTACTATATTATGAGTATGTATGTGTGTATATATATATATATATATATATATATATATATCTGCAGGTACTATGGATTTTTCAGCTGGCAAAATGCCATCCGAAGAGAAACCGTTCAAATTATCGGATAGAAAACAATATGAAATAATTTTTCGTCACAAAGTGCAGTGTAATTATTCCACAGTTATTAGAGTGATCAAAAAATACTCTGAGACGGGAAAAATTGAAGATAAAGCCCGCAGTGGCCATCAAAAAAAAAACATCAATGTATTGCGGAGGACGTCCAAAGCTACTGGTAAGTGTATGCACTTTTACTGTAAGACGGAAACTTCTTAAATCTGGACGCAGGGGTTGCAAAGCCCGAAAGAAATCCCTCCTATCAGAAAAACAAAGGCTCCACCGTTCGGATGGGCAAAGGATCATCGGCACTGGGCCCCAGATGAATGGCAGAAGGTATTATTTAGTGATAAATCTACCTTTAACATTAACACTCATGCTGCAAACACATGTTAGAAGATTTCTCGGAGAAGAAGTTTCACGACAGTGTGTTCTGCCAACAATTAGACATCCGAGATCTGTCATGATATGGGGCTGCATGTCTTCTGAAGGTGTTGGTAGACTGCATGTTGTATCTAGCAAAATGAATATAACCAAATACATTGATATCCTAGAGGACAAGATGCTGCCTAGTGGAAAAGAGTTATTTCCTGACAAAACCTTTATAGAAGAAGACGAGAAAGATAAATTCTACGACAAACTAGAAAAAATCTACAAAACGACATCAAAATTATAATAGGCGATATGAATGCAAAGATAGGCAAAGAACCTGTTTTACATCCCCACATAGAAAAGTATAGCCTACACGACGGAACTAATGAAAACGGGCTAAGATTAATCAATTTTGCAGCCTCTAAGAATATGGCAGTAGGCAGCACAAAGTTTAGCCGTAAAGACATACATAAGGCGCCATGGAGATCCCCAAATAGTCACACATTCAACCAGATTGACCACATACTTATTGACGAGCGACATATATTAAACCTCATGGACGTAAGAACTTATAGGGGGACAAATATCGACTGTGATCACTGTTTAAGAGAGGCAAGACTCAGGGCAAGAATCTCGAATGTAAAGAAAACACAAGGCGAACGACAGAAAAGGTACAACACTGAGAAGCTGAAAAAGCAGGAAGAATCTATAAATATCGAGGGAAATATCACTAAACAATTGCGAGAGGAACCACACATATAAGAGAATGAGATAAACCAACAATGGAAAGCATGCAAAAGAATAATAAAAAACAGCAGCGGAGGAAACCCTCGGAAAAGAACAAACATGTCCAAGGAATAACTGGTTTGAGAAAGAATGTGAAGAGGCCACAAAGAAAAAAAGAGGTATATCTCAAAATGCATAGAAAATACAGAACAAGAGCAATCATAGATGAATACAGAGCCAGGCGCAGAGAAGAGAACATGATTCACAGACGAAAAAAAAAAGTAACACCAAAATGAACAGATTAAGGACCTTGAATAACTAAGGAGCCAAAACGAAAACAGAAAGTTCTATAAGAAATTAAATAACGCTAGGAGGGAATTTAAACCAAGAAAATCTATGTGCCTAGATAGGAATTGACAAATCATAAATGAGAGAAATAAGATACTGAATATATGGGTGGAACACTTCGATGAACATCTTAACAGAAACAAGAGAAATGGCACAGATGATAAAGAAAACAACAGTAACCCTATAGCAGACGAGAACCACCCATCCCCTACACTTAAAGAAGTAAAAAATCAATAACACAAATTAATAATAATGAAACGCTGGGGTTTGACAACATTACATGTGAACTCCTTAAGCAAGGTGGAAAAGAACTAACCCAGTACATACACACATTAATAACAAATATATGGAAGTTGGAGGAGATACCAGAGGAATGGAACATGGGCCTGATATGTCCTCTGCACAAAAAAAGTAACTAATTAAATTGTGTAAATTACAGAGGTATAACACTCCTAAACACGGTCTATCAAATCCTATCAAATATCACCCATAACAGAATAGTACACTATGCTGAATAAATAACTGGAAATTAACAATGTGGATTCCGTGGGGGCAGGTCAACAAATGACCAAATTTTTATAATCCGACAGATCATAGAAAAAACATCGGAATTTATGACAGATACATACCATATAGGCATTTGCAGATTTCAAAGTTGCATACGACAGCATAAATAGGAAAGCACTATATGAGGCAATGCAAGAACTTGGAATAAGTTAATAAATCTCACAAAAATGACAATGAAACAAGTACTATGCAAAGTTAAAATACAAAATGAGACATCTGAGCAATTCAAAACACGTAAAGGAGTGAGACAAGGAGATGTTCTTGCCTGTCTGCTGTTTAACATAGCGCTAGAAAAAGTAGTAAGAGAATCCAAAATAGAAATATCTGGATCGATATTCACAAAATCAGTTGAAATTCTGGCATACGCGGACGACATCATTATAATAAGCAAAGCAATGAGAAATAACGTAGAAACTTTTAGCAACTTAGAAAAAGCAGCCCAGAAAATAGAGCTAAAAATAAACGAACAAAAAACAAAAGCGATTATTGTGTTACGTAACAGACGCGGAAGAAACAGAATAGGTCAAAATATAACAATAGACGACTACAATATAGAGGTGGTACGAGAATTTACATACCTAGTCGCCCAAATAAATAATAAAAGAAAAACAGAAGAAGAAATAAAGAGGAGGATTCTAATAGCTAATAGATGTTATTATGGAGTTGAAAACCAGCCAAGATCGCCGAACTTGACAAGAAAATCCAAATGTATAATATACAAGACACTAATAAGACCAGTACTAACATATGTTTTCGAAACTTGGGCGCTCAGTAAATCCGACGTAAACTTCATAAGAATCTTTGAAAGGAAAGTGTTAAGAAGAATATTTTGACTTGTTCAAGAAAACCAAGCATGGAGAAAAAGATACAACCATGAACTATATGAAGATGTAGACATAGTAAAAACAATGAAAATAGGAAGATTAAGATGGCCAGGACACGCAATGAGAATGGACCAAGGAACGCCCACAAAACGTGTACTAAGGCCAGAACTAGATGGAAATCGAGGAAGAGGTAGACCTAGATTACGATGGATAGACGGGATAGAAAAGATCTGAGAAGCATAGGAATAACCAACTGGAAGAATAAAGCAAAAGATAGAGACGGCGGAGAATCATTGAGGAGGCCAATACCCACCCAGGGTTGTAATGCCAATGATGATGATGATGATGTATCTTGAAAACGGTTGATTTTCAAACCCAGGTTTATTACGACTTTTTTATTTGTATCGATGAGATCTATAAGTGGGTAAAATATCGTAAAGTGTTTTTAAACACCCTGTATACATACATACCTGCAGGTACTATGGATTATTCAGTTACATTCTGCATGTCCTTAACAGTGGCAAAATGCAATCCGAAAAGAAACCGTTCAAATTGTCGGATGAAAAACGATATGAAATAATTTTTCATCATAAACAAGGCGCTTCCTGTCGTTAAATAGCTATGAAAGTGCAGTGCAATCAATCCACAGTTATTAGAGTGATGAAGAAATACTCTGAGACGGGAAAAATTGAAGATAAACCCCGCAGTGGCAGTCCAAAAAACATCAGTGAGAGACGACAGTACATTGCGGAGGACGAGCCTAGCAGACAGAAGTCTTAATTCAACAGGATTAACCAAAATATGGTCCGAAGCTACTGGTGTAAACGTATGCACTTCTACTGTAAGACGGAGACTTCTTAAATCTAGACTTAGGGGTTGCAAAGCCCGGAAGAAACCCCTCCTGGAAGAAAACCAAAGGCTCCACCGTTTGAGATGGGCAAATGATCATCGCCATTGGGCCGCAGAACAATGGCAGAAAATATTATTTAGTGATAAATCTACCTTTAACATTAACAATCATGCTGGAAACACATATGTTAGAAGACTTCCTGAAGAAGAATTTTCACGACAGTGTGTTCTGCCAACAACTAGACATCCGACCTCTGGCATGATATGGGGCTGCATGTCTGCTGAAGGTGTTGGTAGACTGCATGCTGTATCTGGCATAATGAATGCAACCAAATACATTGATGTCCTGCGGGAAAAGATGCTGTCTAATGGAAAAGAGTTATTTAATGACAAAACCTTTATCTTTCAAGATGATATAATGCTCCTTGCCACAGAACAAAGGTAGTTCAATCTTGGATGTCGACCAATAAAATTAAAAGAATAGACAGGCCAACACAATTTCCGGACCTAACTCCTATAGAAAACTTATGACGGAGGATTTCTAACGTTATTTCAAGAAAAAAGTCCACGAAAAAGCGGAATTAATCAGTTCTCTAACTAGTTCCTGATATCGCTGCATTGCGAACGAAGAATTACAGAAATTGATGAATTCTATACCAAAAAGGTGTGAATTAGTTATTAAAAACAAAGGATGGCCTATTAAGTACTAAAATAGTTTTAAATTAATTAGTGTGTATTGTAATAAACGTTTAGGTATAGACTACATTATTATATATGTGTAATGTACAATTTTTCTGTTTTTGAATAAATTTTATATATCGAATTGTTTCCGTTTTTTATGGACCAACATTTGGGCTATTAATTATTATTATTATTACAAGTATTGTGTATAACTACCTGTATTATATTTGTAATGATGAAATGAAAACTATTTGAAAAAATGGGTTTAAACTGCAATTTATCTTACTATCTGATGCAGAACTTTTTCACACTGTACATTAGTACCAGAAAATATCATTAACATTATTCGATGGGATTCCAGAATGAGTAGGTGTATGTCCTTTTTATCTTGTAATGCCTAAGATAGAATATGGTAAAAATATCTACAATGTGATAGTATTAACATGTGTTTTGTCTCTTTAGGATACTCGCCTGCCGAAGGATTTGCAACCATAGTATGGATTCATCCCGGCAATTTTACAACTGGAAGTCCGGCTATGTGGAATCCGTTTACATTGGTGTATCGACAGAGAATTATAGTAGTCACATTTGCGTATCGTCTAAACGTTATGGGATTTTACACCAGTAATGATGGGGAGGCTTCTGGGAATTATGGTATAATGGACCAACAGGCGGCATTAATATGGGTAAAAAACAATATTAACCTTTTCGGTGGCGATCCCAACAATATTTCCCTTATGGGTTACGGTACTGGAGCAGTAAGCATTGGACTACATATGGTTAATAGACAATCAAGAGGGCTCTTTGCCAAAGCGATAATTATGAGCGGAAATTTTCTTAATCCTGTTGCGGTAAAATATCCGCAGGAAGATAAAGGTCTGCTAGGTAAATTAACCGCTAACTTCGCCTGTTACCCAAAGCCAACAACAGCGCTTTTGGCATGTTTAAGAAGAGCACCTCCCGATGCGTTAGTTAGTGTGACTTCGCATATTGATTGGAGGCCTTTGATCGATCATGGTTTGAGTAACAGCACGCCATTTCTTCCAGAACTACCGAAAAATTTCTTCGAAAGGGGCGATTATTATAAAGTTCCAATTTTGACAGGTTATACTGACATGGAAGAAGTGCTAGCTATGGACAGTCTTGACCCACGAAATGTACCAGATGAGGAGATTTCTCAGGAGTTCATTCCCTCTCTTTTGACCGAATCTGTAAACAAAGACTTTCAAATTACCACTAATGGGACCGAATCGTGTGTTTATAACTATGATCACATTATTGATTCCGTATTATTTTTCTATGGTCCCAGCAAGCCTGTATCTGACCCAAACATGGCTCGCAAGATTGTAGCGGACTTTAGCACGGAAAAGAATTATGGGTCATCCACATACCTTCACGCGAGTTACATCAGCAAAGAACAGTCGACTTATGTATACCGGTTCGACACGAAACCGGCTACACAGAGCGCCACAGCGGAAATACCAGAATGGACTTCTGTGCCTCATCTCTTCGATCTAATTTATGTTTGGGGTATGCCTTACTGGGTACCCTTACCAGAACAGGAATGGGATGATAGAGATAAGACGACCTCTGACATCATAATGTCATTTTGGGCAACTTTTGCAAAAACATCAAATCCTACAGAAAACAATATATATCCCATACGATGGGAACCTTTTACGAAGGAAGAACCAGCAATTTTAATTATAGATCGCAATTTTAGCATGAGCGATACAACAAAATTTAATTACAAGTCGTTAGAGTTTTGGAACGAATATTATCCCAAAGTTGTTAATATTGCCACACAATGCTGTAATGCGACAGATATAGCGCCTTCACTTCATAAGGTTCCTAATTACAATTTTATAATTTGTTTATATTTTTTAAGTACCGTGTTTTCAGCTATTGTACTATAAATATTTAGATGCACATACATTTAGTAGATTTGAATATAGTTTTCTGATTATAACTATTGCATTTTCAGTAAACAATACGTATTTCATATTTTTTTATTTTATAGGTGCATGTAAATAATATACATTTATTTTATCGTGGCTAATTAGTGACTCAGCACAATTAAAAGACAACAATTAAAATGATTTATCATGAGTAATTTATTATTCACAAAATATAATTGCTACATTGTATCTACATCATCAGAACTATTATTGAATACTGTTTGTCTATTACTAGAATAATAATTTTTTGGGTACATGCAGGGGAGGAGTGAAGTGGTAATATTTATAGTAGATACTATAGATATTATATTACGTATAATAATACTAAAAGTTTTCGTTATATCAGTAGATTGGGTATAAAACCACTAGATCTAGTGAAATTTCACTAGACCTGGCAACACTGGTTCAGCAAAATTTGAAGAAAAAAATTTATGTATGCAAATTTCTGGTTACTCTTTGAACGTTGCGTCATAAATTATTACATTGTTAATGCAATTTTTATTTACTAAAACTGGAAAAACTTCATGACCGCCATGTCGATATGCTGATAATAGCAGCATATGCTTGACCAAACAAAGTATAATGTCAAAAAAGTGATTTCGAATACATCTTTGGTCAACACTACCTGCACTCGACGATAGTTATTAGCGATATCGGCAAAAATATCAGTGGTGGAGGCTGAATTTAGAAACACACAAAGCACAAAATGAAAAATCATTGCTGATTTGATTCCATGATACAATTGCGTTTTTGACAATTTAATGTATATAATTTTCAGTTTCTTTGCTTCTACTGCATTCTTCTATAAATTTTATATAGTTTGTTTTAAACGCAATTAAATTCAGTTGTAATTTTTTTCCACATCC
The DNA here is from genome assembly GCA_014611495.1 of Limonius californicus. Classification (NCBI taxonomy): domain Eukaryota; kingdom Metazoa; phylum Arthropoda; class Insecta; order Coleoptera; family Elateridae; genus Limonius; species Limonius californicus. Next base: position 31,600 of record JABXWE010011824.1, on the reverse strand, counting down.
ATTTATATTAGATTCATTATCCTGTTTTATCTATTCGCGACTAGAACGCAGTTTGTCAGAAATTCTGAAATTATGGGTGCAACGTTAATAAACTGATGATTACGTGATTCTATATATATAATACCTATTTTTATAGCTAGTCGGCTGTAAATTACTGGTGCACATAATAACTATTATAAATAACTCAAGTATGATCTTAACTTTTCCTGCGCTAATGCTATCTGTAAACCTATTTTTTTTATATTTTACGTAGTGATTTTCTTAAGAGTATACTAACCACGGTAAATAGAAAATATTTATAGTAAAGTAACGCTGTACAAACATCGACGACATATTTGCGGTTAAATTGGGACGTTCGAGCTCTTTGTAAATATCAATCATATACTGAATGAAGCGTAACTTTTAAATGTATAGTACACTTCAAGATATACCGTTATCGGCTTTAAAAAGGTAGTTGTAAAAAAGGGATTTACAAAGCACTTCAAAGCACCAGCCGCATTCAGATAAGATAAGAGTGTTAGGCAGGGATTATCGGGCATCCTTCGGTGAGGCAATAATGATATATCTTGAAGTGGACTATACAAGTAATGTTAAAGATGTTATCACAAAAAATTAATACAAGTTGTTAAATAACTTCTATATTACCCAAATATACAATCCTATACTAATTAACATGCTCATTCGTCAATTATTTATGTATAATTGCAACACTCCTATGAATTCATACTTTACTTTAATCCTTTAGCGAAGTGTTCCTTGTTAGAAATATACTTAAATAAAACTATAAGAAAAATTTCTTAACCGACCCGCGCTTGAAAAATGCTGCTTTAGTGCAAAACGAGACAGTATGTATACAGGGTGTCTCTAAATTGGCGCCCGTGCTTTTGGGATTTGATTCAGGAGACTAAAACAATCGAAACTTGAGAGTGGAAATTTTTTCGATTGTCCTTCATTATCGAGTTATTGTGAAAAACAAAAATTTTACGTTTAAATTAAACGTTTTTAAAAACGAATAATATTAGCAAAACAGATACAAACAACAACAAATATGGTTGCTTCCTACTATTATCGAATACTGTTTGTCTATTACTAAAATTAATTAGAATAAATTTTTGTGTACACGCAGGGGAGGAGTGAAGTTGTAATATTTATAGTAGATACTACAGATATTATATTACGTATAATAATACTAAAAGTTTTCGTTATATCAGTAGATTGGGTATAAAACCACAAGATCTAGTGAAATTTCACTAGACCTGGCAACACTGGTTCAGCAAAATTTGAAGAAAAAACTGTATGTATGCAAATTTCTGGTTACTCTTTGAACATTGCGTCATAAATTGTTACATTGTTGATGTAATTTTTATTTACTAAAACTGGAAAAACTTCATGACCCCATGTCGATATGCTGATAATAGCAGCATATGCTTGACCAACCAAAGTATAATGTCAAAAAAGTGATTTTGAATACATCTTTGGTCAACACTACCTGCACTCGACGATAGTTATTAGCGATATCGGCTGTTTCTTTTGTCAGCTGGAATTATAAACAATTACCAAAAATATCAGTGGTGGAGGCTGAATATATGAATGAATATATATATATATCATAGACGTAGTCTAACAGAACTATTTCGTTTAAAAATACAGATTACTGAACAGGAAACACGACTAAACTTTAGTCTAAAATGTAAAATTTTTTCGTTTCTTATTTAATTTTTATAAATTTCGTTGTTTTAGGAAGCTAGCAGTCCAAGCATGCCCGCATCTTGTTGGAACCAAATTTCATCCAGTCTGATCCCTGGAACTTGACGCAAACCAGGAACGATTTTGTTTTGCAGCATATTAAGATAATGGACCATTTAGGTTCCCCTCGATAAAAAATGGTCCAATAATGTTATCACCCAATATTCCACTCCACACATTCAACTTTTGTGGATATTAAGACCGATAACTGTAGTGCTTGTGAGGATTATTTCGCGATCAGACACGGCAGACTGATGAATTGTGGCGACCATTTATCGGAAACGTGCATTTGTCGGTGAATAGAATTTTGGAAATTCACGTCATTGTTCGATTTTTCCATTATGTTCTCACAAAATTCCATTCATCTAATCTGGTCATTTGGGTAAATGTGTTGTGTTTTTGATAGTTTATAGGGACGATATCCTTCTTCTTCTTCCTATCGACTAGGACCATGTCCTGTTTGTCTGGCCTGCATTTTTTGACGAACTAACTCTAGTGCCATCTTTTGGGTGGGCGTCCCGGCGGTCTCCTTCCCATTGGTATGCTGTTTTTGCATATTTTTGCTAATCTTTCGTCACTAATGCGTTCTATACGCTCATTCCACTCCTTTTTTCTTCTTTTCGTCCAATTTACCACATGTGCTACTTCGCATCTTCTTCTTATTTCAATGTTCGCTTGTCTGTCTCTCAGAGTGATTCCCATTATAGTTCTTAATATTCTCATTTCCGTTGTTCTTGCTTTACGTTTTGTGACTGATGTTTCTGCTCTAGTTTCACTTGCATACGTTAGGATTGGCCGAACCATTGTTTTATATATTCTTGTTTTGCTTTCTAACCGCATGTGTTTGTTTCTCCATATTATATTCTTTAAGCATCCTGCCACTTGTGTTGCCTTCATTGCTTGCTTTCGTACCTCGGATGTTAGGTCTCTACTGCTTGTTATTTCAACACCCAAATAATTAAACTGCGTAACCTGCTCTATTATTGTTCCTTATATTTCCAGCTTACGCCGTCTTGGGTTTTTTGATATTACCATCGTTTTTGTTTTGGCTGTTGAAATTTCCATGTTATACCTTTTTCCTGTCATGTTTAGTCGATGTAACAATCTTTAAAGTCTATCTTCGTTACTTGCTGTTAATACTGCGTCGTCCGCGTAGCTCAAGATATTGATGTTTTTAGTACCCATTCTCTAGCCTGGCATGTTCGCTAGGGCTTCTATTATTTTATCCATTATTAAGTTAAACAGGAAAGGGCTCAGCGAGTGCCTTTGTCTTATTCCGGTCTTTATCTCTATGGGTTGAGTATTACCTCTCGTTGTTACTATTTCCGTTGTGCAACCTGTGTTTAAATCGCATATAGTGTTTACTATGTCTTTTGCAGTTTCTATTTCTAGCAATATGTCTATTATATCTTGTTTTCTCGCTCGGTCAAAAGCCTTCGTAAAGTCAACGAAACACCGGAACACGGGGTTGTCATATTCGATCCACTTTTCGACTATTCGGATAGTTTGGTCATTTGGGCAAATTTGCTGGGTTTTCGATAGTTTATAGGAACGATATCTATTTTTTTCTTAAATCTTTTAATGCAGTACTATAATGAATACCAGTATCTTAAGCAATATTTCTGGAAGACTGACGTGGATCTACTTCTACAGTAGTACATATTCTTACTTCTTGCATTTCTTGATTAACATTCTTGGGTATAACGTTCTTTTATGGTTGGCCGAAGAGAGACACCTGTGTTCCTCAAAGTTCCTCAAAACTTGGTGTATTGTATTAGTACATGGGATAGGTCGATTTTCGAACGTTACTGCTAATAAATTTCGAGTTGCACGTAACGAGCTACCGCTATAAAGCCATTTAATAATTTGTACTTTCTCGTGTACTTCATAGACATTCGTATCAATATTACTGTTATTATTTTGGTTTTTAATTTGTTTTTGAAAAAAAAACCCTAATTTCGTAAAACTGTGACAGGCAGTTGTCAAATTAAAGTCATAGTTAATGCTAAGGTGATAAAAAAGTAAACCAGTCGCATCTATTTAGCTATGACTAATATTAAAAACGTCAAGATGCATGGATTCAAACGTTTTGTTAGAGAATCGATTAATTCCGCTTCTTTTGTGGACGTTATTCTTGAAATAACGTTAGAAATCCTTTGCCATAAGCTTTCTACAGGAGTTAGGTCCGGAAATTGTGTTGGCCAGTCTATTCTTTTAACTTTATTGGTCGACATCCAAGATTGAACAACCTTTGCTCTGTGGCAAAGAGCATTATCATCTTGAAAGATAGGGGTTTTGTCGGTAAATAACTCTTTTCCACTAGACAGCATCTTCTCCTGCAGGACATCAATGTATTTGGTTGCATTCATTATGCCAGATACAACATGCAGTCTATCAACAACTTCAGCAGACATGCATCCCCATATCATGACAGAGATTGGATGTTTAATTGTTGCCAGAACACACTATCCTCAAAATTCTTCTCCAGGAAATCTTCTAACATATGTGTTTCCAGTATGATTGTTAATGTAGAAGGTAGATTCATCATTAAATAACACCTTCTGCTATTGTTCTGGAGTCCAATGGCGATGATCCTTTATCTCAAACGGCGGAGCCTTTGTTTTTCTGATAGGAGGGTTTCTTCCGGGCTTTGCAACCCCTACGTCCAGACTTAAGAAGTCTCCGTCTTACAGTAGCAGTACATACACTTACACCAATAGCTTCGGACTATATTTTGATTAAATCTGTCGAATTAAGACTTGTCCTCCGCAATACACCGTCGTCTCTCACTGATGTTTTTTTTTGGACGGCCACTGCGGGTTTTTCTTCAATTTTTCCCGTCTCAGAGTATTTTTTGATCACTCTAATAACCGTGGATTGATTGCACTGCACTTTGACGACTGGAAGTGCCTTGTTTATGATGAAAAATTATTTCATATCGTTATCAAATATTTAAAAGTAATTTTTGGAAACTATGCCAAAAATGTAGCTAAACTTTAAGAAATAATTATTTGCTTGGGTGATGCATAACTTTTTCACATCACTGTAGGTGTGTATATCTATTTCAATTGCGATTTCTGTTGAAAACTGGGTTAAATAAGTATGTAAATATCCAATTTTCGAAAAAAATTGTCTGGACCTTTTTTGAAAGCGGAATACTAGTTTAGAAGTTGCAAAAAGAAACTCAGGTTAACGATCTCGTTTTTAAGATACAGCCTAATTTACAAAATTTTCAACCAAATTTTTCGCTTCTATTTCAGATTTCTTCCACTTTTCAAAGTTAATTGTACAGTTTTCCGGAAAAAATTAAACTTGGACTATACGCATTCTAAACCAATAAAGTTTATCAAAATCGGACAAGAAATAAAAAAGTTATTTACATTTTAGGGAATTGATATAAAAAAACTTTGAAGCGCCATATCTCCGTAACGGTGTCGAATTTTGAAAAAGATTACTAGGTAATTTTGGGGGTTAAGTAACCTAGGCTATATGTGGTTGAAGTTTTTGCATATTTAGAATCACCCTGTATAATTTAAACAGTTTCTTTGCTTCTACTGCATTCTTCTATAAATTTAATATAGTTTGTTTTAAACGCAATTAAATTCAGTTGTAATTTGTTTCCACATCCATTTATATTAGATTCATTATCCTGTTTTATCTATTCGCGACTAGAACGCAGTTTGTAAGAAATTCTGAAATTATGGGTGCAACGTTAATAAACTGCCTGTACGTGATTCTATATATATAATACCTATTTTTATAGCTAGTCGGCTGTAAATTACTGGTGCACATAATAACTATTATAAATAACTCAAGTATGATCTTAACTTTTCCTGCGCTAATGCTATCTGTAAATCTATTTTTTTTATATTTTACGCAGTGATTTTCTTAAAAGTATACTAACCACGGTAAATAGAATATATTTATAGTAAAGTAACGCTGTACAAACATCGACGACATATTTGCGGTTAAATTGGGACGTTCGAGCTCTTTGTAAATATCAATCATATACTGAATTAATCGTATCTTTTAAATGTATAGTACACTTCAAGATATACCGTTATCGGCTTTAAAAAGGTAGTTGTAAAAAAGGGATTTACACAGCACTTCAAAGCACCAGCCGCATTCAGATAAGATAAGAGTGTTAGCCAGGGATTATCGGGCATCCTTCGGTGAGGCAATAATGATATATCTTGAAGTGGACTATACAAGTGACGTTAAAGATGTTATCACAAAAAATTAATACAAGTTATTAAATAACTTCTATATTATCCAAATATACAATCCTATACTAATTATCATGCTCATTCGTCAATTATTTATGTATAATTGCAACACTCCTATAAATTCATACTTTACTTTAATCCTTCAGCGAAGTGTTCCTTGTTAGAAATATACTTAAATAAAACTATAAGAAAAATTTCTTAAACGACCCGCGCTTGCAAAATGCTGCTTTAGTGCAAAATGAGACAGTATGTATACAGAGTGTCTCTAAATTGACGTCCGTGCTTTTGGGATTTGATTCAGGAGACTAAAACAATCGAAAATTGTTAGTGGAAATTTTTTCGATTGTCCTTCATTATCGAGTTATTGTGAAAAACAAAAATTTTACGTTTAAATTAAACGTTTTTAAAAACGAATAATATTAGCAAAACAGATACAAACAACAACAAATTGGTTGCTTCCTACTTCAAGACAAACATTCTCACGATTTGTCATGGAAGCACGAACCCTCTGTAACATATTTTCATTTATTCGCGCAACAGCAGCGTGAATACGAGCTGTAGTGGTTCCATTGTTAATAGCAATCTACAGGTTAAATAGAATAGGACAACAAAAATACTGTCGCTTCCTTTCTGTTACATTACTTATATGCGAATTTTAAATACGCCCCTAGTATTTCGCCTATCCACGAGTTACTGAAACAAAAGATAAAATTCCTTAAATAAGAACAATATGCGGATAGTTCGTTTACCTGTTTACAACAGGTCTAGGTTTCCCTTTAACGCTTAGTGTAAGTTGACGTGCTGCCTGATTTCTTCGAGGATTGAAATTACCTGTGTAGTTTTTGCATCAGGGTGGAAACATTTGGGCTTTAAATTAAGTTACACAACTAATTTGAGCAACCGTGCGATAAACTTATTCTTTACTTTTTTATCAATAACTCGATAACGAAGGCCAATCGGAAAAATTTCCAATCTTAATTTTTTTTAGCCCTCCGAATCAAATCCCCAGCACTGGCGTCAATTTTGAGACATTCTGTATAATTAAATGCTTTATTTAGGCGGGATAATGCATTTTTAATTGAAGCAAAAAATAAGTATATTTTGTAGCAACCAGACTTCCTCACTCTCTCATATGTCAATTTCCAGTTAGTTAGAAATATGTAAAATAGAAAAGATTCTTTTGAATTCGAGAAATTCGAGGCAATATTTTATAATTTTAGGCAATATTTAAACAAAATTTCTACTTTCAATAAATTTTTTATAAACACTGCAAATATTTCTTCAGTCTTCAGATATTTCTAGACTGACAACTCTTTTCAGCTACGTTGTTTGGGGCATTTTCGCAATGTATTCAACTAATGATTATCATTATTATTGTTATCTCAATACTGTATGCCATATCATAAGACTATGCTTCTTTAAAATGTGCACATCAAATTATACCAATAAATGAAAACACCGAATCATTCGTGAAAGTGACGAGCAGTCTTTTACAATTAATTATACTATAATATAATAAATATCTCTTCGCTATACCCAACGAGATAGTTTGATCGTTTCTTATAAGAATTTATAAATTACAGTTCAGAAATATGGATTTATACCATATAATACGGTACAAATGATCATTTTATCTACATCTGTAGCCAGTCGGACATTGGAGTCAGTTATTGAACATGATAGTATAAACTGCATATTAAATTAGTAGAACAATTAAATAGTGGTAATTCTGCCGTTCTCTTGGTATCAGCAAATTTTAAATATTTGAACCATCATAAATATATAGATATAAGTTTAACAAAAACAGAAATATATATCTATGATAGTCTATAGGTACACCTCTCCAAGGGCGTATCCAGCTCAAAACGGAAGCTTAGTGAATCGAACTTCTTTCAAGGGAGGAGGGGATCCATAGAGAGGGGTGGGGTGGCATACAATAATACATAATTACAGAAGTAAATCACTATTTATTAATAAAATTAATTTTAGAACAGTATTTTGCGAGGATTAGTAGCAAATTTTCTAACTACAGCTACCACTAATTGTTCCTGGTTTGCGAAAATCCATTGACGATGAATGCTATTTTCACCAATAATGCTTGTAAGCTATGTTTTAATTCGGCGAAGGGAGCTGAATGAACGCTCTATAGTGTTTGTTGTGGAGGGCTGTGAAAACAAAATCAGTAGCGCCTTTCTAATGGTTGGAAATACAATTCGCTCTTTTTTAAAACCTCGATGATTTCTGGCGCATCTTTTACCTCATTCCACGTTTTGAACCACAATTCCCTTTCTCCTTCGATGCCTTCCAAATTGTAAAAAGTTGCACAAGATGAAGTACTTTCATGCTATTCCTTCAATGAAACACCTCTCATGTTACTCGAATGAAAATGTGTCAATGAAAATGCAGGCGATTTGTCTGCAGAAAATCTAACTTCTAAAGATGACCTAGAGACCTTCTCCAAAATTTGGCTGGATTTCCAGCTGGAGGGTTGCTTCTATGCATTTATCGGCCAGCAACGCGAGTGGCGGCTATATCAACATTCAAAAGCTTTGCAATGTCGCCTGCTTCTTTCAAAACGTCAGCTGTGACATTCTCCACATCTTCCCGATGCATGACGAGAATAGTTTGAATGTGCTGGTTAGCTTTAACTATGTCAAGTGCCTTCAATTGAAGTGTATTTGCTACGGGTTCCAGTATAGAAGAATACTTCGTAATTAATGCTACAGACACTACAAATGAAGATCTGCACGCCGCTGCATACATTTCATATGCTTTTTTCTTGTTGATGCATTACCCTCTTCAACTAATGTTTTCAATGCTTTAACAATATCGGGGAAGTGATCCTTAAAAACACGGATGCTCTTGTACTTCTCTGACCATCTAGTCTCACACAATTTAGGTATGTTCGCAATAAGCTTGCGTCGTAAACCGACTCGCGAAAGAATATGATTATCTCCATGATAGTTCCAACGCAGTTTCGAATTTATGGGATAACGTTTAAGTGGTTCAACACAAAGGTTTAGCGTGTGCAAGGAGCAATGGAAATACAAGGCTATATTTTACTTTTGCCTCAGGATAGCCTGCACACCCCCTTCTTTCCCAGACATGGTGGAACATTCGTCGAAGCCTAACCCCACAAACTTCTTAGGGTCTAGGTTGAAATTTAACACAAAATCTTCAATGCCTTTGGCAATACTTTTGGTATCAAGTCTTTCACTCTACAAAGCTTAAAAATTCTTCTTCGATTGTGTTGGCCTTTTCATCGAAGAAACGTAATCCAATAGACAGCTGTTCTTTGCCCAAAATATCCGCGGTTTCGTCAGCCAGAATGCTGTAAGCGTAAGCTTCCTTAATCCTTGTGACGATTTGTTTCCCTGATTGTAGTGCCACATAGATCAATTTTTTTATTTTGTATGATAGGTGACCGGTATGACATGCTTTTCGGTGCATGTTCAAAATGGTGTTTTAATGGTGAATCACCTGCTTCGATACGTAAACGGCATAAGTCTATAAGTACCCCTTCATCCAAATTTTTGCCTCCGAGAGATAAACCATGTGTGCCGGAAAAAATAACGCAGGAAACAACTGAGGACAGTACTTCTTTGTTTTTTCTATTAATTTTGGCGAAAATAGGTGAAGTAGAATGTCCACTGGAACGGCCTCCATGAACGATTTTGCAGATTCCATTGCAGCCTTATGCCTCTGGGTTTGTACATGTGCTATGCAATAATCGTGCATGTTCTTGTACTTAGTAAAGGTCTGATGATGAAAGAACCCCAACCACCTCTCATCATGCTAGCTGATGGCGGAAACTACACACAATATTTACAGAAAGCACCTTTGAGTCGGCTTGAGTAAACTAACCATGGTGAATATTTGTCCAGCCACCGGTGATTGAATTTCCTCTCGGGGTGTTTGGCATCTGCCGCAAAACCGTAGTTCTTCGAATGTACCTAACCATTTTCCAGAAGCCGTTTTTTCTTATTAACCGGCGTAGTGGTCGCCAGGTCGACGATATTTCCAATATCATCTTCATGACAACCGTCATCTTCAGTTTTACTTTTACTGTCTGAATAGTTTGAATCATAGAAGAAGGCCTCGCAGTCGCAGTGTCTGAAGTAGAGGGTGGTTGTATTTCCTTGCTCTCATCGCTGCTGCTGCTAGTACAGGTACTTTTTTTCCTTTTAAATTCACTGCAAAAAATAAAATATACATTCTACTAAACGTTGGTATGGACATAACACATACGTAAATAAACGTCAATACTTACTATTCTTACCAAAAAACTTTCTAATATTCATTTTTGGATCATTTGCAATAAAGTAAATGGCACGAAACAAAAAATTTTGATGTCGTAAACATTACACACACGTGTGACCTTTGTCTGAATGTAACTTAACTGTAACTGTATTGACTCTAACCGAAATGCGCGCGTCCTCATATACGTACGAGGTAAATAGCTTCTGGGATATTCTCGTTGTTGATGCGTCGTGAAATGAGACGAGACTATTCTAGGAAGCTCTTGTTGTCACGAGCTAAGTATACATCCATCTGTGAGAAGTCATAAGAACTACAACGTGTATAATACACATACAGGTTGTAGTTCTTATGACTTTTAACAGATGGCGCGTAAATTTTTTCCATCTTGGAAGGGGGGACAGCTGCCCCCTTCCCCTTGCCGCCTCCCTGGATACGCCCTTGCACCTCTCACTACAGCGTATCATGTTGGTGGCTTCACTATTAGGACTCTTTCAATTTTCGACATCAACGTGCTCAGACAATGTCCCTTAAACAGATCTTTTTAGCGTTAAATATGGCATTGTTGCAAATTAATGCTAAACTTGGCAGACGTTTGAGCACCTTTCGAAAGTCTACTGATTACACCACTGAAAAACAAGACACGGAGTATAAGCACAGAATATTTTAGGAAACAATTGTAATGTACGTTTGTGTATATATAACAACATACAGGGAGTTGAAGAAAAAATGTTAAATATTTTTGGCGCCCAGTGTTTGCGAGATGAACGATTATCTGTTTAATGTTTAATGGATATTTAGTCAAAACACATACAATTAATTACATAATATTGCATTTTTAAAGAAGATGTTCGAAATGCCCTCCTTCCATGCGCCCTTTCAGAAATAATTGGCCTTGCTCGATTTGTTTGGTAGTTTTGTTCAGTTGATTGTTGCAACTCGGCAGGATTATTTAAAAATACTGTCTGTGCCAAACTTTTCATATAACTCCAAAACCAAAAGCCCGAATGAGTTAAGTCAGCAGCTTGTGTGTTTTTGAGTGTATATACTAATACTTGAAACAAATAATCGCTCGCAAACAATGGTTTGGGGGTCCATGCTAATCATGATTTTTCGATTATTTAATACTTTTTTCAACGCCCTGTATATTTATATACCGGGTGAATGTTTTCAAATGAAACATGGTTACGTGTACCGGTGTACGGCAGTGACTATAAGTTAAGTTTTTCAAATTGAACATTATGATAACCATCGTCATGGAAAATGACTACATAATGTGGTATTACATTTTTATTTTTGTTAATTACTAGCAAGTTTAAGCAATGCAGCTGCACTAGTTATTTTCGAAATTCAAATTTTTCAAGTAGGTAGTCCAATAACATTTAAAATAACCTATGCTACTTCCCAAAAAAAAGCACATACGAATTGTCTGAAAGCATAAACTTCAATCCAAAATTGCAAAACAATATGTGCTTTATGGATGAAACGTCATTTGTAGTAAAATTGCAGGTGTGAATTGTGAATTTATAAACTATGTACTGGGATCTGCATATAATTGACCCTTTTTAATTTGCAATTGTTTCAAAACATTTAGGTGAGCAACTAATAACCTAAACATCGACCATCATCAGGTTTTCTATATCTATATAATAGTCCACTAGAAACTACCTGGCCGCCTAAATCACCGGATCAGAAATGTGTTTCAGTACTGTCTTGCCCTAAACAGCGGCATTTTTAAAAATTTGTAAACGAAGCTTTCTTACATTCATTATTGTTGGGGTTCAACCTGTATACGTACCTACTATTGCTAAGTAAAGACTAATAAAATGAAAGCAGATTTTTATTCGGATAAAATATTTTGGTTCCAATTACTGTTGTGTTTAAAGAATATTTTATTAATTATATCTTACTGGGTTTCTATAACAACCAACGATTTTATTATAATCTCCGATTATTCTTAATGCGCTGCAGTTTCATTTAAAAACATACACCGTGTATATAGAATGTTTCATAAATATTGCACAATAATTTCTCATGCATTTTTTCCTTCTTGTGTGTTATATGGAGAGCAACATTCCATAGAAAATGTTTTTGATTAAATCGAAAACAAATAAATTCCAGGTGTGCGTTATTTATGAAACAATACATATTATAAAATACGAAGTAAAAACCCGAATTTAATTTTTGTAAGAAATATCTAATTGTAATTTGTGTTTAAATTATTATATTATTAAATATATTTATATATTATTAGTATCCCATTACTTTTATTAAACCTTCAAACTCCTACAAATTATACTAAACTTTAAAAAGACGGAATAAAGGCTTTATTCGTGTCGTATTAGGGTGAATGTGTCTGAAAGAGATCTGGCATCGTTGGCTTTGAAATTTCAATTTTGACATTTATTTTTGTAATTATATTATTTAAAATTGTTATTGTAGTTGTCAAAATATAAAAGGTGAGATACTACCAACAACTAGACAGGGTGTCAGTTGTGGAAAAAATACAAGAGATATATGTGAATATAAACAAGTTGAATGGTCTTACTTAGTAAATTCTATACAGGGAATTTTTCTTTTTAGTATACATTGCCTATGCATACTTTCAAAAAGAAAGCGTCAATTACGCCTATTATGTAGGCAACCCACTATACAGACAACTGAAGCATGCTGTGACCAAAACAATCAAATTAAATCAATGTTAAAAAATAAAATTAGTCTATATTTAGTGTCTTCTTGCATTTTTATACAACCATGTACAGTAAAGACGAAAAAGTAGAAATTCTAATGTGGTATCAGAATGGTAACAGCTTAAGAACCGTGAGAGACTTATTTTCAGTAAAATATCCAGAAACACCTATTCCTTCTATTCGAACCATACAAACAATTGTTAGAAAATAAGAACTAAAAGTAATCACGTTTTAACCGAAGAAATGAAATTAAATATTTTATACTACGTTGAAGAAATCATAATTAATAGTTATAACAAAAAATAATCATTAAAAAAAGTTTGCGATGGCCGGAAATTGAACTCGGATCTACTGCTTGGAAGGCAGCTATCTGATCATTACACCACTTTGCCGTTGATGTACTTGTTCTATACAAACGAAATATAATGTGCACGGCCCTTACGGAAACAACACCCTGTCAATTTTTGTATTTAACAAAAAAAAGTCATCATCTGTGTCCTATATACAGGGTGAAATACATATTTAATATAAACACTGCATCAACATAACCTTCATACTCAAATAATTCACAACTATAGTGACGTTTGCTTCTGATTTTTAGTTGTCGGTATAGTTGGTTGCCTACACAATAGGCAAAATTGGCGCGTTCTTTTTAAAAGTATACATAGGCAATGTATACTAAAAAGAAAAATTCCCTGTATATGCAACACCTGTAAATAATCCTACCGAGTTGCAACTACGAATTGAGTAGGGCAGACTTGTTGAACGAATACCAAGTTTCTTCCTGAGAAGATATAGATAGATATAGAAGATAGAAGATATATCGACAAGGTAGGAGGGAATTTCAAACATCTTTAAAAATTTAAGATAAAACAATTAATGTGTTTTTTGGAACACCTAAAACATGCTAAGGCGACTTTACGGCACGATATGAATCACAATACACGCCCGCTACATACAAAAAATGTTTTTCAACGCCCTGCATTTGACCAGTACGTGCCGGAAATATGAGTTTAGTGTCAACGATGTCCATTAGGTGGAGCAAATTATTCACAAATTCTACAAAAGCATTCTCATTCTGTGAAAGGTTGATAAAATAGCTATTGATATAATAACATAGCATCCCACCATTTCTGTTGTAAAAATTAATAACTCAATAACAATTTTAAATACTAAAATGAGGCAAAAATTAAATAAATACTTAAGATTGTTATTGTCATTTTAAATTGATATATTGTGTCAGTACCAGAGTATCTCATGTTCCATGTACACCATCTTCAGCGCCTCTGGTGAGGCGCCACACTCTTACGGTTTGTATCCGTACTAAATTCCAAACCTAGATGATTCGGTTCCGTACTAAAAGTTTTAAACACTGCTAATGTTTTCAGTCACTTTCAAATATATTCATTGGTTTATAATTATAGCAACAATGACTTGAAATTGTACCCCAGATAATTTATGTATTAAAGAAATATATATAAAATGTGTCAATTTAAAAAAACTAAAAATTCTGCCTGTTAAATATAAAATTCCATATAATTAATTTCAAAATTAGTTTAATGTCTTAACAGAGGGGCAACGGCCCCTCCTGCCCCGCCCGCGAATACCTTAAATTAATTATGTGAACCATTCGATACATTAAAGATTACATAATCATATGCACAACTTAAACAACTCCAATATTATTACTACGAAACTTTATTTAATAAATTATTGAGAATAGTTGGCGATGGTAACGAAAAGATATTGCAGAGTAATCTATAGGATCTCGGGCTGCTCTTGTATAAAACTAAAGGTAGAATTTTATCAGGCCAAGAAAATTTTCTAGCCTTCCTTTTTCCAACTAACATATTCACTTCATTTTCTTCATCCTATAAACGCGATATGCATAGTGCACTAACTGTACGCACCCTTTCTTTTACCGCACGAATTTTTTCATTTTTTCTCACACTACGTCTTGTTTTTGTCAACGGCAAAGGCTTCGAATTTCAAAACTCTATACAACCTATTCTCGAAAACTAAGAACGACTAACTGAAACACAGGCAATATCTCATTGTACTAATCGTTGCTAATAGTTCAACTCGGATTTGATAATTAAGAGTAAAGAGTAAGTACTACTTAGAATTAAGTCATTATTTATATTAAGGTGGAATGTATGATATTTACGTTTAAAATAATTGCAGCAGTTTTAAATAAAAATAAATACATAAACTTAAATTCTGTTTATTTTAGACGTTTAAGAAAGGGTTTAGGAGGGCTGACAATATTGCAAATGTTAGATGCTTATCATGAGCTTTATATGGACCCCCGCAGCTAAGTTATAATAGGCAGGTAGATGGTGTCATGAGGTTTGCAGATACTCCAGGCGTTTTCAAAAATTCAGAACGAAATTTTATTTGACTAAATACAACCCTTAACTTGATTTGATATTTTTTAAAATGCTGTCGTATTTGAATAATTCGTTACCTTCACCAGTTTTCTTCGATAACTAAATACCTTTCTATTTAGTACTCGTGCAGTATGTTGCAATTTACTTGCCCTTCTATATAAAGCTATCTTCCTGGACGTTAATTCCTCCTGTCGTGAAACGCCCACCAATTGCAGTAATGGTTCTAAAAGCTAAAATAATTACTTTTGCAAATTAACTAAAAACTGAAAGCATTTACTTTTTTTCATGACGGCATCGTTCTTCGATAGCTTTCTAACTGCTTTACAATTTTCTTTGTTTCTGTGTCTGCAATAAGAATTGAAAATACGTTTTCTTTTAAAGCTACTTTATTTATCTTACCAATAATGCCACTTTCTGCCGACTCAAAAGGAGACATGCATTATGGATAGACCCTATATACTTATCCTTCCAAGTTGGGTTTGGTACATCAGTTTAGGATGGACACGGTATTTCAATTGTGGAAGGTGTCAGTTCAGCACTTCTAGACAGTGTAAGCATGGGTAGCATCTCCTCAGCTGTTTCTAAAATAATATACTGTATTATACCGATTATAAGATGCATGTTTTTGTCTATTTTTGTGTCCCTGTATTTATACTGCATCCTATACTCGATGGCTTCTTACCAAGGTACTGGTGGCTGATGAGACGCTTTCCGGCTTACAAAAATAAGAGTGTGTCTTGTAATCGATGTAATGCAGTAAAAAAATTTTGGGAATTCGGCATCTAACACCAGTTTTAATCTATTACCAGACGCTTTAGTAGCTGATACAAACTCACACAAAGTTTTTGCATGGGATATTCCAACAATGGCCAAAACTAGAACAGGTTGCTATAAAATAATAGTAATTTTATTACATAGAGATATACTACACATCAAGAGTACAGCACTTACCAGGCAAATTAGTGGTTGGAATAGCATATACAAATAGTTTGCCTTCCATTCTAAAATGACTGCTCAAGTTTGCAGATTTTTTCCGGAAAAATCATTCTTGTGGCGTTTCCTAAAGAAGCAAAGGAACATTTTACAACAGCTTTTACAGGGATTTTTGTATAAAATGTTTTCGTAATATTTAGGGGGGGGGAGGGTTAAGTCAGACGGGTAGTTTAGATTTGCAAACACAATGTAGGTACCTACATCGAGAAATTCAAGTAAGAATATTTACCTCAAAAACTGATAAACGGTAGCATGATCAATAGCACACAAAGAATTCCATGAGTTAACATTATAAGAAGCACAAAAAAGTAAGAATTTAACAGATTTCTTTAAAAAAAATCGTAAAAGTTTTTTAATTTAAACCGCCAAAACATGAACGGAAACTGAAACTTAGTTGATTTCGTATCTTAACCTTTGAATATAGAACACACATTCAAAGATCTTAACAATATCTCCAAGGGGGAATTACTGCGAGTTGGCATAAATTTGAAATTGTTATCGGCATAATGTTCAATTTTTATGCTTTAGTGATTTATTTAAACTGCTTTACCATACGCCGCCATCTGTTGAGCAGCCACATTTTTAAAATTAAGGTTCAGTGTGGTGTATTCAACATATTCCACCCTGATTCAGTGCGGTATATTCAACTATTTTCACCCTCCTCGGTGTGTTATTAAATTTATCAGCTTTGGAATCAAAGTGTATATAATTGGCGGTATCTAGTGGGCAGTAATTATAGTACCACCTACCGGTAGATCGAAAAAGTTACTAATTAGAGAATGAGGATTACTGTTATATCAACAATTCACCTAAACCGTGTATTATCTATTGTGTTTTTATTCGTAGTTTGACATACTTTGACGAGTGTTGACAAGTAGAGGGAAGACATAAAAATAGATATGACAGTTCGATCAGCCGTCAGTATTTAAATTTTTTACTAGTTTACTATATTTTCAAAATGTTGACAAGTGTGCCACAAGAATTCCGTAAATTTGCGCGCCACTGCTACACCTTGAGAATTATTTTGAAAGATACTCTTCGATCCCTCGAGGAAATTCGGAGCAACCTTGTACTGGGAGGTAAGTCTACAAATAGATTGCTCTAGACCAGCGATTTAAAAGTAATTTTTCTATACAGCGGATTTAAAAGAAAAATTATTAAATCAAGAAATAATCGGTACACTTCAGCATGTCCTGGATGACTGCTATCCCGCATTTGTGGTCTTCGGTCAGAACTGCCATGCGAAGGCTCTGTTTATAAACTACTTATTAGATCAAACGATATTACCACTTCACAGTTCAAAATGGAGATGGGTAAGTTACAACTACTTAGTACAATTTACCTTCCAATTTTTATCATATTTATATACTATTCCATTAAGTACTATTTTTTAATAGATAATTATATGCATAGGTTAGGTTGTCTTATGGACACGCCAAGGAAATCTGTCTAACTCTTGGACAGGAGTATGAAATTGTGGAAAAGCTTAAAGCCCATGAAAGACCGTGGACTACAGTTCCTGAAAGTGACATTTTACGATCTGATCAAGAATCACCTGCTGAGCATTGCCCGGCAATAGAAATAAAGCTCAACAGTGCATTCTTGAAAGATAAAGTTAATATTCTTGTGCCACCAGATTGTTCCTGGGAACACTTATCAGAGGTTTTAATGAAGTCCCTCTATAATATTTTGCCTGTGATAATATATGTTATTAGTGATGAAACTTTTAGTGATGCGGTAAGTAATTTACTTATGATTAGTTTCATCATTTCATAAGAGATGATACAAGATTGAAATGGAATTTAGGGTTTTTAAAAGACACTTTAATTTCTAGCTGTAAAAATTTTAATACGTTTTGTAGCATATTCAAGAAATACGTAAAATCAAGAAAACTTATCAAAATCTTCCATTGTTATTTGTCAGCGTATCTGACAATGAAACTACGTTGGCATCTGAATCATTGACTGAGTCAGAGCAACATTTTTTAGAACAAGCAACAAGTCAGCCAATTTTTAAAAAGAAACATATCGATAACAGAAGCAGTAATAAATTATTGTATCTTAAAAGTCAACTAATCAGATTGGGTAAGGTAGCTTTGATTAAAAAAAGCGTCAATTATTATTAATTGTTATTTTATGTAGGTTATATGAGCGATGATGAACATAATCTAACCGTAGAATCTCAGATGGAGCAGTCATTTTGTACTCAGTGTGCTGTCGCCAATAATTTAATAAGCGATTACGAATGTAAAGATAAGTTTGTAATATTTGTTCGATGTGCCTTTAAATCGTACCTTTTAAAAATGTCTTCAACGTTAAGTGAGGTAGGTTTAAAATCTAATGTTTGTACATTTTTCCTTGGATTTACCCTACGTAATTGTTTAATAGCCCCATATTATTTTTATTCCAGATACATAATTATTGCTTAAAGAGTTTTATATTAACAGCTTTTGATATGGCCAGGGAAATTCAAATAACACCACGTAGAATAAAATATGCGCAAGCTACGGAAGGAGAATTATATAAATCTTTGATGAAAATAGCCAGCCAGAAACAAGAAGAAATTACTCAAATTATCCATTCTACTCTGCAAGACATGAAATCTAACGTTGCTGAGGTGTTGGAAGGCTATTATTACAGGGGTCAGTATTAAATTGACTATTTTATATTTTATATATTGGTTAATTTTACATATTTTAAATATTTCATTTAGAATGGAGGTATTAAAAAATATCTGTTCTTAAATCATTTTTTGTGTTCGACCCATTAAGTGGGGATCTACAGACTATAATTTAAAGCCAGACCCAAAGTCCGCAACTAAAAATGAATTTTAATAACGATTGAAGATTTAGAAAATTTCTAGATTTTTTACATTTCTCAATTTCTGGTAATTTTTCTATTTATAGTGGTGTTAAAAAGTCCTGCGTTACTTTAAAAATGGTATTTAAAAGAAACTTCTTTTTAATATTTCTGCAATTTTGTATTTATATCAAATAATATGCAGTATAACGTATAAAGAAAATTATCTGACATTATAAAACATGTAATTTACATTTAAACTAATTTTAATATTTGAGTAGCCAACCCTTGTTCTTGTTGACAAATTCTCATCTTTTTGGAATGGAATTTTTCCAATTTTATTTAAGGTGGACTGGTCAGTGCAATCCCCAGACCTTAATCCAATAGAAAATTTGTGGCAAAGAGTATAAAACAGCGTATTTAAAAGAAAGTCTACGAGAAAGAAAAAACCAAATCTCTTATTCATGCCTTTTATGTGTTTATGTTGATAATGGATAGAGAGTCCGGAATAAACCATCGGTAACATGTTTTTTGTTTTCGATAACGTTACATTTAAACAAATATGTCCCATAGTAGAACAAAATTAGAAACTAAAATACTGTTTACAAGGAGTCGCAGTTTTATGAAGATTACCATTTAAAATAGTGGAATTCGCTTTAGTCATTCCCATACAATGAAAAAGTATGTATTTTCCAAATAAATGTTCTTGTTCTAAGTATTGATAAACGTATTACTTGCTTGTACTAATCTGCAAACTCAATTACCCAATAACAACATCCTATTTAATATTATTAGGTTCTAAAGGAAACCAAAAATAACATTAATAACAGCCTGATTCAAGTTGCTTATTATGCAGGGTACCACATAGCCTTAAGATAACAGAAACATATTTTTGAATAGTTCCATTCTAAAGAAAATATTTAGAGGGGGCGAGCCTTCCCTATACATTTTTTGTTGTCTTATAAGTGCATGCTATAGTAAATACTTTTCATACAGAGCATAATTTCTGTATGCATTTCTGCATGCAGATGATATGGCATTTGTATTTATGATAGAGTCCTTCTAAGCTGTTGCGTCATTATTCTAATTTAGAGTGCAACTAATTGGATTCGTTGGCCTGCCGTAAAATCTTTTGCAGACTAGTAATTTAGTTGTGTGCAAGGTGCTGGTTTTTGGCACGAGCTTTTTAGCAGGCTTAGCCATTATCCAGGGGACACCCGGTGAAAGCAGTCTATCCATTCAACCATGTAGCTATAGTTAATTGATAATATAAATTTTAAAATGTAGATAAAAATAAGAACAAAATTATATATACAGGAAATTTTTCTTTTTAGTATACATAGCCTATGTATACTTTTAAAAGAACGCATCAATTTCGCCTATTGTGTAGGCAACCAACTATACAGACAACTCAAGCATGCTGTAACCACAGCAATCAAATTAATTCAATGCTAAAAAATAAAATTAATCTTTATTTAGTGTCAAACAATGTTAGAAAATTTAAATCAGAGGGATGCGTAATAAATTCCCATAAAATAAAAACTGAAAGTAATCACGTTTTAACCGAAGAAATGAAATGAAATATTTTATGCTACGTTGAATAATAATAATTAAAAAAGTTTGCGATCGCCGGGAATTGAACTCGGATCAACTGCTTGGAAGGCAGCTATGCTGACCATTACACCACTTTGCCGCTGATGTACGTGTTTTGTACAAAAGAAATATAATGTGCACGGACCTTACGGAAACACCACCCTGTCAATTTTTGCATTTAACAAAAAAGTCATCATCTGTGTCCTATATACAGGGTGAAACACTTATTTAATATAAACACTGCATCAACATAACCTTCATACTCAAATAATTCACAACTATAGTGACGTTTGTTTCTGATTTTTAGTTGTCGGTATAGTTGGTTGCATACACAATAGGCGAAATTGACGCGTTTCTTTTAAAAGTATACATAGGCAATGTATACTAAAAAGAAAAATTCTCTGTATATATATATATATAGGGTGTTTACGGCTGTCAAGCCTACCCTCTCTCAACCATTTTCTCCATTCATCTTTGTTGTTCCAATCTCCTTCTCCGAAACTTCTCCTTTCCATGGCCTCATCCACTTCATCTCTGAAGGATCTTCTGGGCCTTACCCTTTTACGTCTTTCTATTGGGCTCTATTCCGTTATTTTTATTATCCATCGTTGGGGTGTTGCTCTTCTCATGTGGCCATACCATTGTAGTCGTTTTCCTTCGATGTAGGTAAATATGTCCTCCTTCACTGATATCCTTCTCCGTATTTCTTCATTAGGGACAAAATTATTATCTACATAATTCTATAAATGATATTATGTAGATGAGTACAACATTGTGTGACAGTGTATTACAGAGTATTGTATCTTGTAAATTCATTATCATTAAAGGTAGAAGTGATATTCGTTCTTTAGTAAGTACATTTTTAAGAACTACAGTATTTATAAGTTATTCATAATATTAGTGTTATATTTATAATTTTAACCCTAGTTAATAATACTGCGTCCTTCAGAAGTATAGAATAATGGCGTAATTATTAGTTTAAAAAAAAACACCTTTAATAAAAGTTATTAACTACCTTATTGTAAATTAAAATGTTTGTGTAAGGGTACTGGAAGAGCTGTAGCGTGATTGTCATTTTTTTTTAAATAGTTTCTTATCTATTTTTTAGTCTTATTTGGTAGAAATTTTTTTCTATTTAATAATGTAAAATTTTATACACTTATGTAACAAAACGTCCAGTAAAAACAGATCAAATTTCTGTGTCTTGGTAAGCTCAGAATTTTAACAGACTATCGTATCCAGAGTGCTGTGTCTTGAGATTCTTGTTTGTGACAGGAAACAATTGAAAAAACAAAATAATAGTTTAGTACAAGTACAAGTTTTCGGTCCCTTGTTGGGAACTTTTATTTTTCAGTCAACGGACATTAGACAGGTTGGCTATGCAATATAACCCCTTCTTGCAGTCTATTCATCTAGGAAAACTTGATGTACATACATACTAACGAACATTTATTCCAAAATGGGGTAGAGCCCCGTCTTGTTGGAAACAAATGTGGTCTGCAGGTATCCTTGTTTTTCATTTGGGAATAAATTTATGTGTAAAGGGATATTATTGTGTAGTAATTGCAAATACCTCTTGTTATTTAGTATGCCAAAAAAAATTACTTATGATATGCTGCTCCATAATTCCTGCCCAAACATTTGTTTTTTCGGGGTGTTGTGTATGATGTTCTAACATACAATAATGATTCTCTTGGCATTTATATATATTTATACAGCCATTAATACAAAAAGTAGCTTCATCAAAAATACTATTTGATTTACAAAATTTGGATTATTACTACATTGGTCCAGGATAAGTTCACAAAATTTTTGATCAAAATCGGGTGTTAATTCTGGCACAAGGTGAGGTTTATAAGGATAAAACTTCTGATTCTTTAAAATTCTGTGTACAGAAATTTCGCTCATCCCTAAATTCAATGATACTTGTGTATTGAAATATTGTGGATTTTCTTGTGCTTTCAGTAACACATGTAGAGCTTTATCATCAGTTTTTTCAATTTTTGGTCTTGTTGTTTTCGGCATTTATTAGCCTTAAACTGTGTTATGGGAAGCCAATCGGCATACAAGTTATTAAATAGATCACAAACTTCTTATGTTTTTCTTCGGTTGCCGTACCCAACCGTCACTAAAATTTCGATTAGTTCTCGTTCACTTAATTGAACCATCTTAACAAGATTTTCACGATTTATTAACTCTACAATAAATTTAAATGTAGTAATAAATGTCGTTTGACATTACAATTGTTTTGTTTTTTCAACAGTTTTTTATTGCAAACATGAATTTCAAGATACGATATTCTGTTTAAATTTGATCCATTTTTACTGAAAATTTTGTTATGTGAGTGTATACAAATTTTATATTATTAAAAAGAGAATACAATCTCTACCAAATGAGACTAAAAATAGGTGCAGTACTATTTAAAACTTAAAACTAACCATTACGCCGTTACAACTATAATTCCACACTTTTGAAGGACTTTGTATACAGGGCGTCCCATGATGTGAGGTCACTACTTCACCTACGTGTACGAGAGGTGAAAAGAAGTCGAGACTAAAGAGTGGTCATTTTCTCTAAATCAACTATTAAAGGCCTGTTTTAGTTAAATACTGAAGAACCGAAACAATAAATGATATTAAGTGGTATTTGATACAAACTGCCTATGGAAATGATATTTACTTGTATGTCAAACAGTAAAGCACCTTAAAAGTTGATTTCTCTGCTTGCGCTTATTAACAGTGTTGATAATTTTACTTTTACAACGTGAGAGTGCGTCGATATCCATAACATGTACGGTTTTTGTGATGGAAACTCAGTAGCAGCTGCTCGAGAATATGGGTTAAGGTTTCCAAATTGGCGACTACCAGACCAACGAGTGCACAGCCACCTATGTGAACATCGAGCTTTCCCGAAACCGTCGACTGAGCGTCCAATACAACCAGTACTAGACAATGAGGACAACATATTGCGAGAAATTGATAATAATCCCAGCACCTGTGTTCGTCGTGTATCTGCACAAGTTAATGTACCACGAATGCGAGTTTGGAGAACATTAAAACGTCGTTTCATATCCAGCCTCTTCAAGCCCTCTTACCTACAGATTTCGCTAGTCATATGGAATTCAAAATCGAAACCTACGTAACAAAATTTTATTCATGTATGAGACAACATTTACAAGGAATGGATTAATGAATAGAAAGAATAGCCGCTCTTGGGATTTGGAGAATCCACACGAAATCACAGTGTCAAATTATCAACATAGGTTTTCAGTGAATATCTGGTGTGTAATTATTGATAACATGCTCATTGGTCCATTCGTTTTTGAGAACTATTTAATCGCCAACAGATATTTCATTTTTCTAGAAGATCATTTGGGAGGATTGTTAGACGATGTCCCTCTGGCGATCAGACATGGTACGTGATACCAGCACGATAGTGGCCTTGCTCACTTTGCGTTATGTCCAAGACAATTTTTGGATCAACGGTTTGAAGGACATGTAATTGATAGAGGAGAACAGCACCCCCGGCCCCCAAAATCTCCAGACTTAACTTGTTTAGATTATTATTTGTGGGGCCATATGAAATACATGGTATACCAAATACCATCAGAGACCGTTGAAGATCTTAAGAGACGCATTTTTGAGGCAGCAACTAATTCAGAGTAACATTAATATGTTACGTAGGGCTATCAAAACAGACGTAGGAGAGAATAGAAGAAAGATTAAGCAGCAAATATTGACAGGAAAAAATGAAAATGAAAAAGAAATACAGGAAAAACTATATAAAGAAAAAGATAAATAAGTGCTAGAAATGATAAGAGAAAACATAGAGAGGAGCAGAAGAAGCAGCACGGAAATATGACATGACAAAAGGGATAACAAAAAAGAAAATAATAAACGAGACAAGGGTGAAAAACAAACATGGAAAAAATCCTTAAAATAAGTACAGTAACTGAACAGAGATGGATCGAACATTTCAAAGAAATATACAGGAGAGAAAAATACAAGAAGAAGTAATGGACGAAGTGGAGCAAGTAGGAGAAGAAACTAATATAAATGAAGAAGCAATCACGAGAGAAGAAATTAAAAATGCCATAAAAACGCTAAAGAACCACAAAGCAGCAGGTATAGACGACATTCCAGCAGAGTTAATTAGAGAAGGTAATGAAACAACGGAAGAAATGATGCATAATTTATTAAATAGCATATGGAAACAAGAAAAAATCCCAAGAGAATGGAACGAAGGAATAATAATAAGACTAGCAAAAAAGGGAGATAAAACAGAATGCACGAACTGGAAAGGAATAAGTTGTTATGTACAACAAGCAAAATACTGGACAAGAATACTACTAAAGCGAATTAAAGATGGAATAGAAAAGGCACTAAGTAACAACCAGGCAGGATTGAGACTGAGCCGATCATGCATAGCTAACATATTTATACTGCGCACCATCATTGAACAAGCAAATGAATGGCAAAAGGAACAAATAATTTTCATAGATTACGAAAAAGCATTTGATAGAATAGACAGGGATAAAATGTGGACAATCTTAAAAGCATATGAAATACCAAAAAAACTTATAAATATGATTAAACTTCTATATACGAACTACGCAACTAGAATTAACATAAACAGCAAACTAACAAGAAATATACAGATCGAAAGCGGGGTAAGACAGGAGACAGGGATGTGTCTTCATAGTACTGTATTACGAAGATGCAAGCTGCAATGTCTTGCGAAACGTTAGCTTCTTTAGGTTCAAGCACAGTAGCCAGTAACCCTGCCTTTGCTGAGTGTGAGTTCCAATCGAGGACGCGGTTCAAGCCGAAAATTAATCATACTGTTGACAATTTGAGAAACCGCGAAAGCCTCAAACAATATATAAAAACGATATTGTTATATGGCTCAGAATCGTGGACAACAAACGAAATGTACATACAGATGTTACAGATATTCATAAATAAATGCTACAGAAGAATCCTGGGAATATACTGGTCGAAAACAATTACTAATGTAAAATGATGGGAAAAAACGCAACAAGAACCGATAAAGATAAGAATAAAAAAAAATGGAAATGGGTTGTTGGCCATACATCGAGAAAACCAAATACTGATATAACAAAACAAGCACTGGAACACAATGTAAGAGGTAAAAGGATGAGAGGAAGATCAAAAGTCACATGGAGAAAAAAGACACAAAATGAAATTACTGAAAAAGGATACAATGGAATCATCATCATCATCATCTGACATGGAGCCGACTCGAGGGTCAATCCTGGATACGCCAGGCCCACCCCATGCCAGTAGGTGGGTAGGAATTTACGGGATAGGGTGGGATCGGGTGGGGCATTGCACAACGTTAGCATGTCTGCAATGCATACCGCAAGACACCGCTGCTGCAACACCAGGTAGTTAGTAAGCTACGCATCAATGGGTGTTGAGTACGTAGCCGAGACCGTTATGCCATTATGCGTTTGAGCCTAATAAACTTTGGTTTCAAAGTTTCACATCGTTCTTAGGTCATATCATTTTATTGTTCTAAGGTTACTATTTGGACATCTCTTAGTTTCCTAATAACTAATAACCTACTCCTCCAATCTGCATTTCAAAGTTTCACATCGTTCTTATGTCATATCATTCTATTGTTCTAAGGTTACTATTTGGACATCTCTTAGTTTCCTAATAACTAATAACCTACTCCTCCGATGTGCATGTCCTCTGCCCGCTTGGCTTACTCCGGCTGTAGAGGATGGTCGGCCGGTCCTCCTAGAATATGCACCCAGCGTCCCCCTCGTGATGCAGCGAACCGCCCAACACATCGAATACATATCCGATCCCCACCACATAAACATCCAATACAAACGTAGCAGCACGTTAACATGCATGACCAATGAAAATATTGCTAAGTAATTAATCAATTTCTATGAAACTAGTCTGGGTTAAGAGAGATTAACGTGTCAAAGCGCGTCCCTCCCTTTTCCTAGTTTTCTATTAGACTACCAGTGTTACCAACTACTGCTAAAGATTACAAAGGACTACAATGGCTACTACGGCCTGCGACACTTAGCTTTTATCTTCATCCCCCTCAGCGTTGTGGTCCGTTTCGATCGCTGTTCTTTCCCCTTGTTGATGTAGCACCTTGTAGAGTGGCAGTGGTTCTCCTTTCGTCCGTCCCCAGGTGGATACCCTCGCACTTTCACTCCACTGTTTGCCCCCCCAAAATTGTTTTTAGTCTCACCAATCCCCCTCGCCCGGAGCGTTTTGCGAGCACTCCCGTTCCCACGCTGTCCTTATTAAAGCAAAACTAAGAAGAAACCCAATGAATAATACGCACATCCGCACCCCATCGCGCCGCCCATGCAAGCCCGTTCCAAAGTTACTTGGACAGTACCGTAATTTTTTGTTATTTATTTAAAGAATGTGCAAAGGAAATAGTAAAATCAACTAACTGATAAATCCAAGTTGAGTTGGCCGACTTAAATACCTAGGAACTTCGAATTTATTTCCTAACTCGCCCTGGCCGTTCCCTGATATTAATAGCTTTGTCAATTATGTGAATAGTGGATAAAGCAATTTATGACAACTTTACTAAACTGAATAATGAAATAATTAAGACCAGCCAAACAAACTAACACTTTGTTTTACTACTGAAAAAGGATACAATGGAATGAAATAAAAAAGAAGACAAAGGATAAGACCGAATGGAGAAAACTATGTGAGGTGTTTTGTGTAGTGAGCTAGTGAAGGACAGAAAATGTTAACAAAACAAAAAAAACAACAGTGAAATAGTTAGAGTGAACCGGTATAGAATTGGCAACTCTGTTACCACATAGGCAGAAATGCCGAAGAATCGTCGCCGTAAACGACGCCCTATCCTTCTGATCGAGCAACAGGATTGATGATGATGATGATGATAATACGTAGGGCAACCAGATCTCTCTTAAGAAGAGCCAGAATGTGCCTCGAGAGCAACAGTGGCCATTTTGAACAACCTTCATAGTGAATTTAAACTAAAATAAAAATAAATATTGGCTCTTCTGAAATTGTAATTATTGAATTGTGTCGGCTTGAAATATTTGAACTTCGCGGCATTGCGTTCAAGAAAATGCTACAGCACGCCCTGGATACACGAAAAAACCTTCGCGTAAAATTGTTGGGTAGCAACCCACGCCGTAAAAAAGTCACTGCGATTCTTAATGTTTTTGTTGTAATTTATCTTTGTTAATTATTGTTCGAGGTGGCCGTGGGCTAGAGGTTAGCGCGTTATACTTCTACACTGAAGGTCCTGGGTTCAATTCCCAGTACCGGAACATTGGATTTTTAACGGCCGTTCTCCATCGCAAGGCAATGGCAAACCAGTGAGGTATTCTGCCTCGTAAATCTTCTCTGGAGTAGAAGTGTTTACACATCCCGTGGTTCGGAGCCTACGTTAAGTTGTAGGTCCTCTATGTCTGTGGTACTTTAACACGCGCAACACAGGCATGCGAGAGAAGATCGCTATGTCTCGTAGGAGATAAAGCACTTGAAGAAGAATTATTGTTCGTAACTTTAAATAAATGGTTTTACAACACCGGTATGTCGTGCTTCCACATTTGGTGACCCCGCCGTGATCAAAAGTTTGCAGTCTTGGCCTTTTTCTTGTAAGTGTCCAACTACAACCGCGACCAAACGTGTCGCAACCTGTAGACCAATCAGGTTCAGCTGCAGACGCCATCCATGTCGAGGAAGTGCGACAAATCAAGTTACCACCGTTCTGGCAAATAGATCCAAAACTTTGGTTTATTCCGTGAAGTCCGACCAAAGTAAGTGCTTTACCGTTATAAGTGTGCTTGATAGTGCGATGCTTCAAAAAGTTTCTGACATTTTAATTAATGCTCCGGAGAAAGACAAATATATATGTTTAAAGACGAATCTAATAGAACGGTTTAGCGATTCAGAAGATAAACAATTACGCCGTGTGTTAACTGAAATGGATTTAGGAGATTAGTCGCCATCACAGTTATTGCGCGAGATGAAAGCCTTAGCGAATAACAAGTTCAGTGACGCGGCATTAAAAACTTTATGGTTGCAAAGACTACCGACAGCAACACAATTAATTTTAAGCCCGAGCCAGGACGCACAAGTAGACAAAATGGCCGCCGTGGACGGTAAAATAGCGGAAGTGAATATGTCAAACGTCGCCACTATTAGTGCTAGCATTGTCAACACTAGCGCTCCCATTGTGGCCACAGTAGTAGCTCCTAGTGATCCACCCCGATCCCCTATTGTCATTCTCGAACAGCGGGTGGCATCACTTACAAAGATGGTGGAGGAGCTGACGCACAACAGACATCCACGACGCTACTTTCGATCCCAATCGCTTTCTAGAGCACGTAGTAATAATCGGGAATGTTTTTTTTATCACAAAAGATTCGGCGAAGCAGCGAGGAAGTGCCAACAGCCATGCAGCTTTCGAATGCCTCAACCACAGCAGTTGGGAAACGACGGCAGCCGTCGTTAATAGGAGTGGTTAGCGACGGCCTTCTCTCACAAAATCCGTCTTTTCCTGCAGGATCGCCCGACCGGCATGCATTTTCTAATCGACACCGAAACTGACGTTTCCGTGATTCCCCGGAATGGTTTAGAGAAGCATAGACAACCAACCGATACAAAACTTTTTGTTGCCAACGGTACTGAAATAGCAACTTACGGTACGCGATTGCTTTGTTTAAATGTAGGCCTGCGTCGCATGTTCCAGTGGAGATTTCTTAAAGCCGAAGTTGCTCGGCCCATAATAGGCGCCGATTTTCTACAACATCATTCTTTACTGGTGGACCTGAAAAATAGGAAATTAATCGACGGTATAGCGAAAATCGCACGCTAACGGAAATAATCCGCAATTAGCATCACAACCGTCGCAAACAATTCGGTTTTCCACGAACTATTAAGCCAATTTCCTTCAATTACGACGACGTCGCTTATAGCTCAAGATGCAAAACATTCTGTTGTTCACCACATCATAACCACGGGGCCGCCCATCGCGGAACGAGCTCGCCGCTTTCCACCAAAAAAGTTCAGAGCAGTTAAAGCGGAATTCGAATATCTGCTTGAACAAGGTATTTGCAGGTCTTCCAGCAGCCCTTGGGCCACCCCGCTACACCTAGTAGCCAAGAAAACCTATGAGCGGAGACCTTGCGAAGATTATCGACATTTGAATTCTGTTACCGTCCCCGACCGTTATCATATTCCACACATTTTAGATTTCATGTATCAGTTGGAAGGAAAAACAATATTTTCAAGTTAGATTTAGTGGGAGCATATCATCAGATACCCATAGCAGAAGAAGATGTAGCTACATAAAACAGCTGTCATCACGCCGTTCGGTCTATTTGACCTTTGGCCTTAGAAACGCAGCTCAAAGTTTTCAACGGCTTATGAACAATATTTTGCAGGGTTTAGACTTCTTTTACTGCTATATCAATGATGTTTTAATAGCCTCAGTCGACGAACGCGAGCACCTCGATCACCTCGTACAGATTCTCCAGCGCCTCCATGAATATGGCATTGCAGTCAACTCCGCCAAATGTGTACTGGGAGTTCAACAGATCGAATATCTTGGTTACCTGATCACTGTAGATGGATCAACACCACTTTCTAACAAGGTAGAAGCAATCACCAGCATGGAAAAACCAAAATCCATTGTTGAACTTCGCCGCTTTTTGGGTATTATCAATTTTTACAGGAGATTTGTGAAAAATGCTGCTAAAACTTAAGCAGTTTTGAATGAATATTTAAAAGACGGCGGAAAAGGGTGCGCTTTCCATTACCGTGGACGCCTCTGACACCGCTATAGGCGCAGTGCTTAAACAGTAGCAGAGTGGACAGTGGAGGCCTCTGGCAATTTATTCGCAAAAACTGAACAACGCTCAGAAGAACTACAGTACATACAATAGGGATCGGCTGCCATCATGTGGCATCAAACCGAAAGATGGGTAGACGTGCTCCCTACAATTTGATTGGGGCTTCGTGCCAGCTATAAAGACGATTTAAAAGGCTCCCCTGCTGAATATGGCACAGCTCTACGGTTACCTGGAGAATTCTTTTTCAGTGAAAACACCTCCGAGGACCCAACAAGTTTTGCACAAACTTTGCGCCAACAGATGCGAGAACTACGAGCAGTCCCAGCATCCCATCACAACATGCAGTTTTTGTCCAAACGAAGCTGCTTAATTGTTCCCACGTTTTCCTGCGGGACGATACCATACGACGTCCCCTACAACAGCCATATACCGGCCCACACCAAGTTGTTGCCCGTCCAAACAACAAAACATTTACAATAATGTTACACGGCAGAAACACCAACGTTTGCGTTGACCGGTTAAAAGCAGCATTCATAGCTCAACCTCCAGGCGAACCCTCAGCAGCCAATTCAACGCCATTCACTTTCCTGAAGTGCCAAACCAACAGTCCAGAACCAAAGCGAAATCAGGCAGGACAATTAAACTGCCAGTTCATTTTGAAAGTATTGACACTTCACTAGGGAGGGGGTGATGTGCCGACTTGCAATATTTGAACTTCGCGGCATTGCGTTCAAGAAAATGCTACAGCAAGCCCTGGACACATGAAACGCGTAAAATTGTTGGGTAGCAACCCACGCCGTAAAAATGTCACCGCGTTTTTTAATGTTTTTGGTGTAATTATCTTTGTTAATTATTGTTCGTAACTTTAAACAAATGGCCAATATAACCCGCCAAACAAAAACTGAAGAGCAACCAGAAACCCTACTCAGCATCCCATATATCAGAGGCGTGTCAGAAAAAAATAAAACGCATAGGAAGAAAATACAAAATCAACACGGTTTTCAAGTCATCAACAACCATAAGGAGTATGATCTCTAACACCAGACCACACACCAACAAAGATTCCAAA
>JABXWE010011823.1:0-48101 GCA_014611495.1 Limonius californicus | reverse complement strand
AAATATTCACAAGTGCGATTATTTACGAGTATAGCCAATGTCCAGTCCTACCTCCCACACGACTCGTAGATACTTGTACAATTAACATTCGGGCGTGCTTGTGATTCAGACTCGTTATTAATCGCGAAGTTCCACGAGCTACTCAAAATATTCGCGAGCGTTGTAAATATATCCGTCGCCTCGTACTGCTACGCAATAACTAAAAATAAACTCAAGGAACAAAGCAATCGTAAGTATACACAAGTAATCGCAATGGTTCACGAATAGTCTGGGAGCTCCACGACGAGTGCGATTACCAGGAAAAACGTATTTAATTTTCCTTTGACTCGTGTTGTATTTACCGACAACCGATGGAAACAGCCCGAGTACGAGTACGAGCATACACGTAGTGCAAATGCCTTGCCCCACACTACTCTCGAATGCCTGTATTTGCGAATATTCGCAATGTGTCTGGGACCGGCTTTAGGATGTACTGACACTCTTTCATTGTATTTGACACTAACCTAGTGTATGACTTCTTTGACGGGTACCAAGAGGATTTCATGTTGGATGACTTCATTTAGAACGCAACACAGTCTGTCGGCGATGGCGCGCAATACCTTATTTTGGAACATTTGCAGGATGATAATGTTGGAGTTACTTACGGTGCCCCTTAGTTGAATCCCGTAAGTCCAGACAGGTCTAAGGGTAGTCTTGTACAGTAACACCTTGTTATCCAAGGATAGTTTTGATTTGCGGCCAATGAGCCAGTCTCTCTCTCTCTCTAAGTCGGCAGATCTTGACTGGTTTGACGCATGTTTCCAATCTCGTCTTTCCTCAGATTTTCTTTTCATTTCTTCATAATTACGCGCGCCCACGTCATCTATAATTTGTTTAATATATCGATTGCGTGGACGTCTCCTAGTTCTCTTTTCGTCTATCTTCCCTTCTATGATTGTTTTCAGAATTCCTTCCCGGCGAAGAATATGTCCAATTAGTTGGTCTCGTCTTTTCTGTATCTGTTTCCACATCTTTTTCTTTTCTTGAGCCCTTTCCAGTACTTCGTCATTAGTAACTCTATCCGTCCAACTAATTTTCAACATCCTTCTGTAGCACCAAAAGACAATAATTTCAGAACATCAATTCGGATTCCGCAATAAATACGGAACAATCGAGCAAGTACATAGACTGGTTAACTAAATTAATAAGGACCTAATTGCCAAAAGATATTTCTCAACTGCCTTCCTTGACATATCCCAGGCTTTTGAATGTATAGGATTTAGATCAGAGAATTCGCTGCCTTATTTGACTAAAAAGTATCTATCTGTCAGATATGATTTGAGTAATTGATAGTGAGGATGAGGAAGAAGCTTTTTTAGTTTATTTTCTAATGCGCTGTGTCAAAAACCTTGTCAAAAGCCTGGGATATGTCATGGACAGTTTGTTCGCAGTACAGCATTGAACATGCATGTTATGACTTCTAGGCATTTTTCTGACAACACTTGTAAGATTTTTCCAGAGATTAGGTCATATCTGAGTGCCTTTTTAATATTTATTTCCTTCATTATGGCCCGTTTTACATCCTTAGTCGTAAACTTGTTATGTGGCATATCCATTTGGAATGGTACATCCAGTAAGCCAGTTATAGCGTTTTATTGTGCAGTGGATAGTTCTTAAGGAAAGGGTTTGAATCCTGTTTTTAAATGTTTGGAAAACGCTTCAGTTTTTTCTTTGCCGTCTCTGGTTCAAGTATTATTGTCATTTTTATTTGAAGGATTGTGTCGTTGGGGCCTTTTGAGCTTCCGTGTTGTTTTCCAGAGGGGATAATTCGTGGTTTCGGTTGGAGTTAAGTTTTTCAGATATTCTTGGATGCCTAGGTTTTGTTCTTGCATCAGCTCTTGTAACTCTTTTATTGCTCTGTTTAGTTTTCTCTTGTTTTTGTTTTTACTAATTGCCATTGTTTCCGCAATTGTCTTTTTTCTACAATTTTCTCCTTGAGGTGTTTCATAGTCGGGAATCACAAACCATGCTGCATCTTGGATATCTTTTATTAGATTTTCAACCACAGATACTATGTCCAAATGAGTTTTTAATGGTTGATTTAGTGAAACTAGATCGTTCCATTTTTCCCTGAATAGTGTCCAGTCAGTTCTGTTGTTGTGCAAGGAAGGTTGTTTTTTATGCAGGATCTTCGAATAAATGGTTATTAATATTGGGAAATGGTCGGATGGCAAGTCAAAATAAAATTCTGCTTTGCATTTCTTTGTGTCAGTGCCTTTTGTGATACAGAAGTCTATGGCATCCGGGATCTTGTTCCGGTCAGACGACCAGTATGTTGATTGGCCAGTTTCGATGTGTAGGTTGTTGACTTTCATGGCTTTAACTAAATGTCTTCCTTTTGGTGTTGTTAGTCACGAGCTCCATATTGAATGTTTGGAATTAAAGTCCCAAACGGCGATGAACCTATTTCGAAGTGTATTAAAGAATCCTTCATATTATGCCTTTTTGTTGCTATGTTTAGGTGGGCAACCAAAGACAGACATTGTTATCGGTCCATGATCTTCTTCAATAGTGGCCTGTAATTAGTCTCTGATGAATTTCTCTCTTTCATAATGTTTGATGCTCTCATGTTTTATAATGGCAGCTTCGCCATGTACTTTTCATCAGGATGTTTAGTATAATATAGTTTATATTTTGAGATCCGCAGGTAGTGTTAGCGAAATGCGTTTCTGAGATCATCATGATGTCAATGTTTTGGTCATATATGAATATTTTAAGTTCTCGAGCGTGTTGTTGAAGACCGTTGGCGTTCCAAATAGCTATTTTTTTATTTTATATGTGTTTCATTGCATTCTAATTTCACCTCTCAATAAATATTTAAAGAACCCATGGTTAATACTACAGACGTAGAGTACGTACAGCTTCGCGTGGGCTCCAAACCACGAAAAGTATAAACACATCTACTTTAGAGAAGATCTACTAGGCAAAATAGCTGGATGGCTTGCCATTTCTTTGCGAGGAAGAACGTCCGTTAAAAATCAGATGTTTCGATTCCGGGAATTGAAACCCTGACCTGCAGCGTCTAACGCGCTCATCTTTAGCCCTATATCTAACAATAATTGTTTTATAATCTCAAAAGTAATTGATACTGTCTGGTACGTACTATAACTCCTGAACATTGTTAAAGAGACTGAAATCCGATATACCTGCAAAAACATTCAATGGAACAACATGAAATAGAATCTTAAATGAGATTGTCACGATAAACTTACATATAAATTTCCATGCACTCTGAATAAATTTTACAATGAAAATATATGAGTTTAACTATAATAGCAGAAATAGTGTAACAATGTAGAATTATCTATTATCCCTATTAGAATAATAAAACTCAGGAGGATTTAAAATTTGGCACTAAGCAATTACTAAATCTAATCAAAAATATTTTACTTGTCACTTAGGAGTTGTCAGCTGTCACCTGTTAGCTGTCATTTATCGTGAGTTACCTGTAATATGTTACCTGTCATTTGTCAACTGTCACTTTCAACTTACTGGTGGCGACTTGTTAACTGACACTTCGCATTTTTCACCTGTCATATTTCATTTGGCACTTAGTACTTCTCAGCTATCACCTATTATCTGTCACTTGTCGTACGTTACTTTTCATGTGTCATCTGTAACCTGTAACCTATCAACTGTCACTTTTACCTTGCTTATGATCACTGTCACGTATCACCTGTAATCTATCAACTGTTATTGCGAACTTGCTGGTGGTCACTTGTTGTTCGACAACTCTCATCTATAACTTGTTGTGAGTTACCTGTCAGTTGTCACCTGTTAACTGCTATTTTTCACTTACTTGTGGTCACTTGTTAACCGACAACTCTCATCCTGCTAAGGCTAAGAGGCTGTTTAGTGCGTCCTTAGATTGCTGTTGAATTGGAACCGAAACCGTTCTCCTGCTTCTACTTTTGCGTTAGTGTAGAAAATCTGAGGACTGGCTTCTAAAAGCCTTCTCTGGCCATGGAGACTGCCTTCTCATTTTCCTCTATCTTGCAGTGTAAGGGACCCACAGCATATTGACCCAATTCTGTGAGCCGAGTGTGCCTAGGGCCAGCCTATATTGTTGTACCAATTTAGAGAACATTTTAATGGAACTAGGGCCATTACAGCCGCTTAGCTGTCACAGCATATGTAAATATGTTTATTGGAGTAGCCTTGTCGTAAGTTGTCCTAGAAACAAGTAAGGATGATAAAAATCTCTGCTAGGAAGACGGTGGCGGATTTACCGAGATCAACAAAAATCTTTACCTGCGGTTTATCACCGTAGATACCCTCCCGTGAACCTTCTTCAGACTTGTATCCATCTGTTTATTAAACTAGGTCAGCCGGTCTATGAAGATCCTCGGAGTAGTTCCAGTCGTCCGGGTGGGGTACTACTGTTTCATACCAATCTTTGAAGGAGTACGCTAGTGACATGCGGTCGCTTCTGGTAACGAGAAGTAAATAGGCTCCTGTCGCTAGCGATAGCGCTCTGACGTGCTCCCGTACTGCCCGTCGTCTTTCCACTATCCACTGCACTTCAGTCTGTAGGCTGTTCAGTTCCTATCATAATGCACCGGGACGTAGCTTCAAGAAGAGGCCCCAGAACCGCGGTAGATGCAGTTTATACCGCTCCTGTGACACTATAGCTGAGTAAGACGCCGTTGGTTAGTGGCCTTTAGGGTGGTAGTCTACCAAACTAAAGACGCATAGGTGACCATTGATCTTATTTTACTGTCCAAACGATCGTAAGTGAGCATTGTTCTTACAATTGCTAAGTATGTATGCTAACAGAGTTACCCTAGGACTCATGGCCCACGTTTTCCCAAAGGACCCGTCTACATACCCAGAGAGCAGTAGTGGCCCTTTGGGTTTGTCTATTTGTGTGTCTTTCAAGCTAAGCTTAGAATCAAGTGTCACCACAAGATACTTAATTGCAAGAGAAGCATGTAGTCTGGATGCGAAGATTTCTGGCTCAGTGAAACCGTCCAGTCTGCTTCTCCTAGTAAAGATGAGTAACTCGGCCATTGATGGGTTAAGTTTTAGAACCTGGTCAGTACACCAGCGTTCCATGATCCGTAGAACACCTGGAAGAACCCGTTGACGATACCTGACCCTTACCCAATTTTCAACAGTAGGGTCGATGTCATGGGTAGTGGCGGCAGTGCAGATGGCATATAAAGTTGCCTCATCTAATGCTCCGTCGATGTCCAAGAAAGTCCGGGCGGCAATCTTCTTATGCTGTAGCATCTTCTCGGTTTTAAAAATAATCGAATGAAGTGCTGTCTCCACAGATTTTACAGTTTGATAAACATGTTGCCATTGGTGAAGAAGTAAAGCAGCCAACGCACTATCTTTCCTGTGCCGGTTTACCAGTTTGTCAAGAGTTTTTAACGAGAAAACGTTAGGTTTATTGGTCTGAAACATTTCGCATTATCACATGCCGTATTTCCATCTTTGGGTATAAACACCACCTGTGCGGTTCTGCAAGACACTGAAATGTACCCTAGAGCCAGTCAGGTGCATAGAAAACGACGCAGGGGTTTATTGAGGGTCTCCGACTCTTGTCCAAGAAGGCTAGGAACACCCCATCTGCCCATAGGCATTTTTATAGATCATACGTAAAGATGGCCAGCTTCATACGTTCAATGGTCATCACTACCCTTAATTCCGTCTTATTGTGAACTTAACTCTATATAGACAACATGATGTGGAACACGGAATTAAGCAACTATATTCTAAACTCACACCAGAAACTTGCAACACATGCATATGTGGATAAAATAGACAACTATATATGAGAAGTGTACAACCCATTACTTTTAGTATAAACACTGGTGATAAATATTTGTAATGAGTGATAATTAATTTCCAAACATGTATTTCCCAAAATCTTCTTAGCTTGGGTTTGGTTTATTATATATCAATTTGTTTATTAATTAGGTATCTAACTGTGATATATCTGAATCACCTGTATGTTTTTCCGTCCGTAGTTATCATTAAAAATTAATTACTGAAGCATATTAATTAAAATAATTTTATGTCTGCTACTCTTCCTGGCTAACTCAGCCTTTGAAGGTTTAACCCTATCAAGTACACTATCTACCCTTGGAAGTTATGTTATCTTAACAAAACCACACAGCTTACGCTAACACTTATTTTTCCTTATTTCTTTTAATTGTTGTGATTTATATACCTAAGTATCAGATTTGTAAATTTCAGAATTGTTTCCTTCATATCTTAAGAAAAGTTATTTAATTTCTTTTTGTTCCGTGGTTGCTGTTGCTGTACTGAGATCGAGAGCTACACATGCTTGAAGGAAAGTAATACAAAACTCATATCGTTTACTAGTTTTCAGAACAAATGAGACGGAAGTAACACATTTAAATAAATGAACAAATTAAACGAAAATAATACTAAAACAAAAATAACCCAATATTACACCAATATTCTAAATCAAATAACGCTTTCCTTCCATTTTGAATGCTAAATTAGTGATAAATCAGAAGCTGCTGCCACGAGTTTTAGATATTTCGACAACATCTCCAACTCTCTATCACTTTCGTAATTCACGTAGGAATAACTTTCCACACGCAACCCGTTTTCTTTGTTGAGATAAAAATTCTTTTCTAGATCATCTATCATAAGCGTGTTTGATTATATTCGCTGAATAGCTTCCAGATTAGGTCCAACGGTTTCACCTGCAAATAATTTAAATAAATGCTTGAAAATTACACAAAATTAAACTACATACACGTATAGTTTTTTGTCCTGGCATGGAAGTTAATGCCATGGTTTCTTTACCCATATACAACAATATTTTGTAGGATGCGTGGCGGGTGATCCCTAGAATGTGCAGCTTATGTTAGATAGCAGTCATATTTGTAGGCGACCACAAAGCTAGATCACAGTAATCATATACGCTGCTTAGGAAGTGGTGAAGAAGAGGTCTGATTGCACGATGGTTTGCTGATGTGCTCACCGCACGACGGTCGAAGATGGTTTCGCCGATATCCATTACCAGAAGGTGTTTACCGTTTCTATGCTAAATATGAGCCCCCGATTTTAGGATTTTACACAGGGCGACGAAGAAACAGGTGTCATAAATTTGGTGCAAGTTCTACATGTGAAATATTTTAAAAATTTCAAGTAAACGTATATCCGAAAACGGGTTAGAACCTAGTTTCGATTTAAGAAACGCATCAGAGGCGTCTCACGTGCAAGAATCAGGTACTGTTTTCTACTATAGCGTCTACATTATTTTCTTTTTCTTATTATTGACAAAATAATCTTATTCGACTTGTTAAAGCACCCGTAAAAGGCACCTCCACTAAAAGTAGATAAACTCAACACTTTACGAGATAATTAAATTTTTATGTATTAGTATTATGTATGTATTAGTATGTGGATTAAATTGGTAACGTATATTCACGATAAGAAGACAATAAGAAGAGTTAATTGAAATATTTGTGCTCCAATTCTTACTTAACGAGGTATAGCTCAACAAATGTTTTATCTCAACATAATATTGTTAATAAATACTAAATGGGTTGTACAAGAATTTGCGGACAGCTGCTTATATGAACTTTTCATATTGTCTTGTGATCATGAATCTATCCTGCAAATTTAATCTACATAGTACGAAGTTTCCAAATTTTTATGGCAACTCGATTTTTTATAGAAATTGAATTATCTCGAAAACGGTTGAGTTTATCTACGTTCAACAAGTATACTTTCTTTGGGCGTTTTTGCATGCCGAATAAGATTATATTGTAAAAAATCACAAAAAAAGGTAATGTAGAAGATATTGTAAAGAACAGTGCCTGATTCTCCCACTTGAGAAGCCGCTGCTGCAGTTGTTGAAACGAAACTATGCTCTAATCTACAACCTTGATGAGTAACGTAGACACATAAAATTTCACAACATTGGTTCCCCTATTATCCTAATTATATCCACAAAAGTGATCTGAGAAGTCTCAATTTAGTAGGCTGTAACTCAATCCACCCTTGAAAGCTATGTACCTTAACAAAACCATGTAGCTTATGCTACCACTTATTTTTTCTTAACTATTTAATTTCTAAATCATTGTCATCATTGAAACGAATAATACAAACTTCAAAATCATTTATTAACATTCAGAACCACTTATTTAAATTAACATAAACAAAATTCGGTCTTTAAACAATGTAGCACATTAGACAGAAGTATCACATTAAACTAAATTAACAAATGGAACAAACTTAACACTTAACTCAAACTAACGAAGTAAACAACCCAATAAATATTACACACAATGTTAGAAATCAAATAACGCTTTCCTTCCATTTTGAATGATCAACTAGTGATAAATCAGGAGCTGCTGCCACGAGTTTTAGATATTTCGACAACATCTCCAACTCTCTATCACTTTCGTAATTCGCGTAGGAATAACTTTCCACACGCAACCCGTTTTGTTTATTGAGATAAAAATTCTTTTCTAGATCATCTACCATAAGCGTGTTTGTTTGATTATATTCGCTGAATAGCTTCCAGATTAGGTCCAACGGTTTCACCTGCAAATAATTTAAATAAATGCTTGAAAATTACACAAAATTAAACAACATACACGTATAGTTTTTGGTCCTGGCATGGCAGCTAATGCCATGGTTTCTTTACCCATATAAAACAATATTTTGTAGGATGCGTGGCAGGTGATCCCTAGAATGTGCAGCTTATGTTGGATAGCAGTCATATTTGTAGCCGACCAAAAAGCTAGGTCATAGTAATCATATACGCTGGTTAGGAAGTGGTGAAGAAGAGGTCTGATGGCACGATGGTTTGCTGATGTGCTCACCGCACGACGGTCGAAGATAGTTTCGTCGATATCCATTACCAGAAGGTTTTTACCGTTTCTTGGCGCATTCAAAACCCTAATTCTATTTTCACATTCCGGTGAATTTGTTAAACTCAATTCAACTAATTTTTGATTGATGGCTGCGGCAGTAACAGCCCCGCTTCCGTGTATGATCTCAGACTTGGGCTCCTCGGTTACAAACACAAGGAAGTCGCTCTTCAGATTTAAATTTTCCAATTTGCTGTCTTCACTTAAGTCCTCTACGGATATTTAATTCAAAAGTTAATATAAAAGTAGAAAACACTTTGAAAACTGCATACATACCGTTGCAATCAAACTCAAGCTTTTGCAGCGATGGGTTCACTCCGGTATTTTTGAAGATTGCTTCCTTCAAATCACGCACTGTTCCTAAGCCTTTCACCTTTGCTTCGAATCTTATACTCTGCCATTCTACATGCACTTTTACAGGACGATCCATTTTACTATGACGTGTTGTTTGACAGTGACAGATGTAACTAACAAATCGAGGGTAGTGCGATTGACATTATTCATTAACTTGTGTACTGAAGGTTGTTCCTGTTTTACTATTTTCAATATTATTGTATTTAGAAGCGCCTTTCTAATTAAATTCTACTTTAAATCAACAATGAAATATCTTTAAATATATTTAATATAAAAATCAAAATAGCATTTATTAGCACAAAGATTGCAGTTTCGATCGGGTGTCAAAAATGTGCCGTAAAAGAATCCAAACTTTCGAAAATCGTGTCGGTGCAAAAATTCGGATAATTTTAGGGGGACAGTTTGGTTTTTTGCGACTTGGAAAATCGGTTCCAGGGAAACGGTAGAGTTCGGCAAGGGCATTTCGGCCGCTTTCCGTATGTAGCCATCGAGATTTCCCCACAATATCCAGCGTTCGCCAAACTCGTTTGACGATAGCTCGGTCCGTAGGCAGGATATGGAAACACGCCCCGCGGCGTTAGATGCGCGAAAATCCTGAATGTAACGGTATATAGGTACGACTCCAACCCGAAACATTTGAAGTCCAACACTCTGTAAAACCGTTTTCGAAAAAAAATTAACCTGAAAGCAATTTTTTCTGTTTTAAACCGGACCATTTGAAAGTAGCAGGAGAAGGCGGTCGTGGGACGTGCCCGACCGCGACCTGACGAAAGAACGTCCGACTCAGCCTGTTCCATTGCGATAGGGTTACGCAGTCCGCTGCCAGAGGATTTGATAGGATTCATTAATTCATTCATTCGGCGAAGCAAGTAAATGCTACGCTCGGGGCATGAAGACCCACTGGTCAACAGCCGCGCTTCGGTATGATCCTCTTACAAATCTGTTGTCAACCCGAACTGTAGCACACTCTGCCGTGTCCCGGTACTGCTCCTTCGTATTTCCACTGTCCACTACATTTCAGTTTGGAGGCTGTTTTCCGACCCAGGACCCATTCCCCACGTTTTCCCGAAGGTCCCTTCTACATCTTCAGTCTTCTTCTCTTAGTGACTGACTCGGCTTTTGATGGTTTAACCCTTAGACCCTGATCAGTACATCAGCGTTCCATACTCCGTAGGGCTCTCTGGAGGAGAACGTTGACGGTACCTGGCGCAGACTCATTTTAAAATAGTAGGGTCGATGCCATGGTTATTGGCGCTGTGCAGACGGCATTTAAGAATATCTTCTCAAATGCTCCTTTCATGTCCAAGAAAGTCCGGGTGGCGATCCCCTTCTGGTGTAGCGCCTTATCGATTCCAAAAACAATCGGATGAAGCGCTGTCTCCACAGATTTGTCAGTTTAATAGACATGTTGCCATTTCAATCACTGTTTTCCACCTTTGAGTATAAAGATTACCTTTGCGGTTCTCCAAGGCACTGAAATGTACCCGAAAGCAAATCAGCTGCGTAGAAGGCGACACGTGGGTTTACTGAGGGTCTCCGATTATTGTTGAAGTAGGACTGGGGACGCCCCACCTGCCCATGGACTTTTCAATGGTTCAGAAGAAAAGATGGCCCATTTTATACGTTCAACCGTCACCAACACGGCTGCTTCCGTATTACTGTGAACTTTACTCTGTAGAAATGTCAAGTGAAAAGGTATATCGGTGCAAAATATTCAAATTTCAACGAACTTGATGTAGAAAATTTAATTAAGCATGAATTTTCCAAAGTCACGTCAGAAAATTGCAGTACCTATGTATGTGGAGTAAATAGAATATTATTAAATGTGGGAAGTCTAGAGCCAATTATTATCACTATAAACACTGGCGACGGTAATAGTGATATAAATAGTTTTAGTGAATCATATCCGATTGCCACACATGTATTTCACAAGATTTCATTAGCCTGAGTTTGGTTTATTACATATGAACTTGTCTATTACCTAAGTATCTAATTGTAATATCTTTAAGTCACTAGTATGTTTCTAGGTATCATTAATTAATTATTTACTGAAGCGTATTAATTAGAAGAATGTTATGTCTCCATATAAATAAATAAGAACTAAATACTAATTAAATAATTGCAGGTAACAAAATAGGGTGTCGAGATTTATTAGTTATAAGTGAATTTAAAATGTTGAAGGGCTACCTGCAGCCTGCCCCAGCCAAATTTCTCTTTGAAAGTTTTAAATAGTATTAC
Organism: Limonius californicus; assembly: GCA_014611495.1. Classification (NCBI taxonomy): domain Eukaryota; kingdom Metazoa; phylum Arthropoda; class Insecta; order Coleoptera; family Elateridae; genus Limonius; species Limonius californicus. The sequence continues at coordinate 36,606 of JABXWE010011823.1, read as the reverse complement.
AGCACATTATAAAAGTAACCGCCTAAAAAAATTTAGACATACCTTCCAGAGACTTCTTCCGCCCATGATAAATGTCCTACATCTACAGCATTATGATATCTAGCTAACTGATTGTCAACAATTGTATAGATTCCAAACTTATCTTCAGAATATAAATTTGTTAATTTCTAAAAGTTTAAGGTTGCTGCTAGATGTAAGTATTTTAATCAGATTCTTTTTTTCACAATAAATATTTTAGATTTAAGAATTGCACTTTCCAATACGCCCACCTTCGTAGTAGAATTGTCTAATTCTACTGTGCGTAGATATTTTGAACATTATCATGCTCTTCTGCAATATGTTTACTAGACCATTGAGACCAGCAAGAGTTTCAGGTTAGTTGCAGGAAAATATACAGATACCTACAGATTTCATACAGATCAATTAATTATTTTAGTACATCCGCAATGTTTTAAACTATTGTAAAAAATAAATATTGTAAACATTATTTCTTCCTTCCGAGACAACATGTTTCCATCCCTGGTGACCGTTACACTAAGATTTCACTACCATTCGGCAAAGAAGAAGGTATATTTTGCCAGCGTACTTGCAGATCATTACTTTTTCCAGTCCTCCATCTACCCTTGGAAGTTATGTTATCTTAACAAAACCACACAGCTTATGCTCACACTTATTTTTCCTTATTTCTTTTTATTGTTGTGATTTATATACCTATGTGTCAGATTTGTAAATTTCAGAATTGTTTCCTTCATATCTTAAGAAAAGTTATTTAATTTCTTCTTGTTCTATGGTTGCTGTTGCTGATCTGAGATCGATAGCTACACATGCTTGAAGTAAAGTAATACAAAACTCAATTCGTTTATTAGCTTTCAGAACACATGAGACGGAAGTAACACAGAACACATTTAAATAAATGAACAAATTGAACGAAAATAATACTAAAACAAAAATAACCCAATATTACCCACAATGATATAAATCAAATAACGCTTTCCTTCCATTGTGAATGGTCAATTAGTGATAAATCAGAAGCTGCTGCCATGAGTTTTAGATATTTCCACAACATCTCCAACTCTCTATCACTTTCGTAATTCGCGTAGGAATAACTTTCCACACGCAACCCGTTTGCTTTGTTGAGATAAAAATTCTTTTCTAGATCATCTATCATAATCGTGTTTGTTTGATCATATTCGCTGAATAGCTTCCAGATTAGGACCAACTGCAAATAATATAAATAAATGCTTGAAAACTACACAAAATTAAACGACATACACGTATAGTTTTTTGTCGTGGCATAGAAGCTAATGCCATGGTTTCTTTACCCATATAAAACAATATTTCGTGGGATGCGTGGCGGATGATCCCTAGAATGTGCAGCTTATGTTGGATAGCAGTCATATTTGTAGCCGACCAAAAAGCTAGATCATAGTAATCATATACGCTGGTTAGGAAGTGGTGAAGAAGAGGTCTGATGGCACGATGGTTTGCTGATGTGCTCACCGCACGACGGTCGAAGATGGTTTCGTCGATATCCATTACCAGAAGGTTTTTACCGTTTCTTGGCGCATTCAAAACGCTAATTCTGCTATCACATTCCGGTGAATTCGTTCAACTCAATTCAACTAATTTTTGATTGATGGCTGCCGCAGTAGCACCCCCGCTTCCGTGGCTGATCTCAGACTTGGGCTCCTCGGTTACAAACACAAGGAAGTCGCTCTTCAGATTTAAATTTTTTCCAGTCTACTGTCTTCACTTAAGTCCTCTACGGATATTTAATCCAAAAGTTAATATGAAAACAGAAAACACTTTGTAAACTGCATACATACCGTTGCAATCAAACTCAAGTTTTTGCAGCGATGGGTGCACTCCGGTATTTAGAAGATTGCTTCCTTCAAATCACGCACTGTTCCTAAGCCTTTCACCTTTGCTTCGAATCGTATACTCTGCCATTCTACATGCACTTTTACAGGACGATCCATTTTACAATGACTACAATAACTAACAAATCAAGGGTAGTGCGATTGACATTGTTTATTAACGTGTGTACTGAAGATTGTCTCTGTTTTACAATTTTCAATATTATTGTATTTAGAAGCGCATTTTTTAATTAGTTTCTACTGAAATCAACAATGAAATATCTTTAAATATGCTCAGTTTCATATGAAATGCACCACTCATTAAAAATAAAGCTAGGTGTTTTCACATCACAAGGCTGCTAAGGCTTGCTTGGTGTCAAGAGCGGAACGACATTGTCTTCAGTGACGAATCAAGCTTTTGTTTGTGGGCAAATGACGGCCGTAGGAAGGTACGTCGATATCGGGGAGAAAAACGGAATCTAGAGTTTGTCGAAAGACGCCAAACAGCTTTAACACCTAGAGTTATGGTTTGGGGTGCGATTTGTTTCGGTAGAAGATCACCTCTTGTGTTCGTTCCAGGCTCATCGCTCATCGCTATATTCATAGTGTCCTGGAACCGGTGTTAGGACCATTCATGCAGACGTTGCCAAACGGTATTTTCCAACAGGCTAACGCACTTCCATACACTGCAAACATTACTAGAACGTACCTCCAACAAGCACAATTGCAAAAGTTGCCCTGGCCTACACGATCACCGGACTTATCGCCGATCGAACATCTTTGGGATATGATGGGCCGGCGACTAAGATTATTGCCAAGAGCTCCTAACAACTTAGACAAGCTCAGACACCAACTTGAGGTTATACGGAACGAGATACCCCAGGAGAACATAGAGAACATAGTAAATGCTTGCATTGCTGTTTATGGCGATGTTACACATTATTAATTTTGTTTTCGTTGTTGTTATTGTTTCCTTATAATTGTCAACCTTTTTTATGAAAACCTGGTCATTTCATACGTAATAATGAAACATTATTTTAGCAAAGTTTCAAACCCGTAGCTTTATTTTTAATGGGTGCATTTCATATAAAACGAAGTGATATTTAATACAAAAATCAAAATATCATTTATTAACACAAAGTACATATTAATAATTAATAAATAATAACACTTAACGACATTACCATATGATATTACTAGAAACCGCCTATACACTAATGCTTGTCGAGAACCTACTTTGCCGTTCTACGGATTTGGAATATCCACTGTTTTTCAAGTTCGACCGATTGCGGTTGCTTTAAAATCATTAAAAAAATCGAAACTTTAAAACTCGATGGAGTTCGGCAATGGCATTTCGGCAAATTTTCTTTTGGGCCATCGGGGTCTCCGGACGGTCGGTAGTAGTCTCCAGATTTTCTTCTTCTTTTGGCGATAACTTGGTCCGTATGGAAACACGCCAGGCGGCATTCGACCTGGTAACGTCCTGAACGTAACCGTAACCGCTGGCACCCTGTAAAAATGTTTTCGAAAGCAAAATTGTCCCGAAAACAGTGTTTTCGACTTTAAACGAAACAGTTCCAACTGGGGATGGAGCGTTCGTGAAACGTGCTCGACCGCGACCTAGCGAAAGCGCGTTCGAATCGGCCAGTGAGGTAGCAAACGGCAGCCGTGGAAGCGAGCGGACGCAGTGATTGACTTTGACGATCAATAACTCGGTCGTAACTTGTCCGATCGAGTTTTTTTCCAGGTAAACACTGGCCGTCGTTAACAATTCCTTGTGAGGAAAACGGCTCGGGAAAATTTTATATAAATGCGTGTGTGTGTATACATGTGTGCGTATATGTAGGCGTGTGGGACGCTCTATAACAGAAGCTTACTGGACCAATCTTAATGAAATGTGTCGAAATACAACGAAAATTCATTGACTCAAATGTTTTCATGAGACTATCCAAAACCGAAAAAGAAAATTCCACATGTTTTTTTTTCTTATTACTATAGAATTCCCAAAACCCCCTGTCCAGGAAATGCGCTGGGGTACCCTGTATCATATTTTATGACACTCTTTCAAAACGGCTACTAAGATTGTGTAAATGTTTCAGAAATCATTCATGTGATCGCGTTAAATTTGAGTAGATTTAAAAGGTCTTACGTAGCAGAATATTTAAAGGCGTAACATTATTGATGTTAGAAACTATAATAAAAAAAATTACACAATATTCAATAATTATTTTTCAAAAATTCCACTGCATATTATCAAAAATATGGCAAACACATTGAAAGTCGAAGGTGATATTGGTGAAGGACGCAACATTACGTGACCACCGAAATATTTATACTATTATAACATAAACAGTAGTTATAATTTAAAAGCATGTTTGGTGGTATTTTACAAAAAACCTATTTTCATACTATGTATTTACTTTTTAATATATAAAATCTATAAAACTGTTAAATCTGGAATCTATAATTCGCTCAATATACATCAACAATGCAATTTTTAAACCACTGACTTGAAAATACTAAAGTACCAAATCAGAGCTACATTTCGTACGTTTACGTCACTACAGGGTGGGTCAGCTAAGCTATTGCCCCTTACGAACGCAACCCAACGTACAGGTATCACAAAAACTGAGAATATTGAGTGTTTATTTGTATAGAAAAGGGTTACAGTTACTTTCTGTCAAGTGCTAGTGTAGTAATTTTACTAATATTAATTATATTAGTATTTAACAAGAATAGCACCCATTGGTGTAACTGTAGTATAGTAAAAACTAAATAAGTGAAAAACAACAATAAATAAATAGCATAGTTTTATTTATTTTAGTAAATGTTCAAAATTTCCTTCACCCACTTGTAACGAATTCCGCGCCTGGTTGAAAGCAACCCGTTTTGCATTTTACATTTCGAAAGCCACGGTCGACTTATGCGCATAGTTTTGAAGTTTCGGAAAATTAAGGGGAAACCGAAAAATTTTAGAACGACAAGTCCAGGAACGAAGACTCGAGTATTGACGGTTGGTCGGACATATACGTGCCAAGTGAGTGAAAATTTTGGTAAATCGTTATCGATTTGGAAATTAGTTTTCCGATTTAAAACTTCACGGCACGGGAGTTGGGTCCTAGTTTAGAGGAAGTCAAAAATTCCAGAAATTAGTATTCCAATATAGAGATTATTCCGGTCAAACAGATTTTTTGTGTCTAGTTTTCCATCGACTGGTGAGTTATTTATTAATAGAAAGATTCATCAGTCTTAAATTTTTCCAAACTTCAAGGCTAATATTCGCTGTAATGTAATTTAGGCAAAATACGCTCGGTTGGGAACTCCGTTGATAAGGTCAACTAAGCACGCAAACATCGCCGAGAACGTTGGGGATGGGTTTTTCCTCGACCGATCCAAACGCTGGCTCTGGTGATAACCACATTGAAACCTGCTCGCAGAGATAGGCGTTACACTTGCAACAGGGAAGTGAATTTAATATTATTTCACGTTAATATTTTTGAGGACGTGACTTTTGTTATTTATGATTACATTATTTTCACCTATAAACCATTTCGTTAACTTGATTGTGTCCGGGATTTGTAATGTTGGGGAATAATTAAGTATATATAGACTTTAATTATTATTATATAATCAAAGTTATTGTATTGGGGAACAATTTTACGTGCTTATGTATAGGGTGCTCCGATAGTGGGAAGGCATTGCATTTTCATGTGTTTTCAGGTTGAATTTTTCTATTTTTGGTCGATTATGACCACGCAGGATTTCGTTTCGCGGAGGCCTCTCGTAACGTGATTTTGCGCTAGAACCTTAATATTATGATGATCCGATAAGCGCAATCATAGTCCTTCAGTTTTTTGAGTTTCGCCCAAATGTAATTTTATTTATTTCTTTATTACGTAAAATTGGGACTGGTATTTTTTTAATTATACTTGTGGGGTTGTGTTAATTAGAAATTAAACGAAGTTAGTTGCAACTTGTCTTTTCTTTATCCACGATTATAAAGAACTAAGTTTACCTAAGGAGAGATACGAGAGATACGGTAGGTGATTAGCCATCTGGAGGGTCCGACTTCCCATCTTACACCTCGGACGATGTTAGTAAATTATAAGTCGGTGGCGCCTATTATTTATTTGTTTAGAATCCACTCCTTCTTCGATTGGGTTTTCCGGGATACTAACATTGTTATTAATTTTCTAACTGAGCAGTGGCGTAGCATCGAGAGTGTTTCTACATTTCATCAATTTATTTTTCAAAAGTTAAAATGACACACTTCCATACAATTTCTAGTTTGGTTAAGAAAAGATCTTTGGATTCGAGCATGCATTTCAAATAAAATTGATGTACACGCCTCGATTATTATATTTTGTAAATAATCCTCATGTAATTCCGGAGTCCGATATACTTTTCTTTAATTGTGCCAAAAAAGTCTAGAGATGTGATATCGCAACTTCTTAGTGGCCGTGGATGGACAGCTCCTTTTCCAATCCAATTCCTGTAAAGAGATTATTTAAGTAATTCCAAACAATCGAACAGTAGTGATCAGTACAGTCATCATATTGGTACCAAAGGTTTGGCGTACATTGAGTTCTACATCCTCCAACAACCCAGATAAAGCGTTTTATAGAAAATCGAAGTAACTTGTTGTGGAAGAAGTGTGGTCCAATGAGATGGTTGCTTACTATGCCACACCAAATATTTACAGAAAAGCTCCGCGAAATGGCTAACACGTATTTATTGTGAATTCTCATATACGTAATAGTACGAGTTATGCATACTCATTTCACCACTGTTTGAGATTTTTACCTAATCGGTAAACACAATTTAAAAAAGGTGGATGCAAACGAAGACGATTCTGAAAGAAATTGCAAAATTGCAATCTTCTGTGCAGGTCATTTTCACGCATTCGTTCGTGCATCAAAGTAACATGATAGGGATAAAATACATTTGTTTTCATTTCATTTGTGCTTGAATATCTTTGAGTTACACGAGGATTCCAATTTTGTGCCTCTAACACTGCTACTTCATTTGTAGGTCTACATCTTCTGGAAATAACAAATTTACCTGCTTTTCTTAAAGAAGTTTCAAGGCGTATATTTTCCAGACGGTGGTCTTTTAGTTCGGTAGCGCCTGATATATAATAATAATAACATAAATCGAGTTTCTAGCTATTTAAAAAAATCTTGCTTAAAACATAAGTAAATTGCCAACTCGACTTAGTATTGTCATACACACAGCTAAGCAACATTCATCAATTTAATAATAAAGAAAAGTACGTCAACCACTTCTAATGAAGGATTGGCTGGACCACCTTCGCTAAGTAAAAAAATCGCCTAATTCACTATTGTCTAATTTTGACCTATCTACATTAAAATAAATAATTAACCACACTCATCTGCTATAAAAACGCTTCTAGGGTTAAGGGATGAAAATGCCACAGGAAGCTATAAATGAACGAGGTTGGTACTCCAAAAGCCAAGCCTTCGGTTTCCTACTTGAATATCCGGAAACATAAGTTAGATCGTTGTTTTACGGTCTTCCATTAAATTTCCTACAATTAACGTTCAGAAAACTTCCTTCTAATGATCTTTTAGGAATTTTTAAAAAGTAACTGTATTCTTTTATCACAATGCATAACATAATATAGAAGTGCTTTAAAAAGTTAATAAGATGAGTACATTTTTCAATTTACCTACTCCTATATTGCATTAAAAGCACTTCATAATAACAACATTGTCAAAAATACTTATAAGTTTTACAATATTTATTATTATTATTATTATTAAAAAATAAAATCGATTACATAGCGGAGCACTGCAGAGGTCGGTCAAATGGTATTCGAAATGCAGCACAACCCGCCCTGGTCAGTTCTCGGATGGGTGGACCAATATAATGGCATATTCTTATGCATATGCTTCGGAGGGCACGTAAAACCGTCGGTTGGTGGAACTTCCTCCTGCGCGGCATATGCGCAAGGAAGGCTCACAGTACTTACTTTAGTGTAGGTAATTAACAAGCCATTGGCCTATACACAGAAAAAATATGGTCAATAACAACTACTACCTCCTTCTGAAATCCTACTTCACTGATAGAAATTTCTCCGTAAAACACAACGAAGCACTTTCCCCACATTACCCTATACTATCCAGCGTCCCACAGGGTAGTGTGCTTGGCCCCCTCCTCTACCTTATTTACTCTGCAGACCTTCCCGAAACTGATAACACCATGATCGTTGCATTTCCGGATGCCGTTGCTATCCTATCTTCAGATAATAATCCAATAACATCCTCTGAAAACCCACTTATATCTGCTCGACGTATGGTACAGCAAATGGCGAATGAAAATTAATCAATCCAAATCTGTTCAAGTAACCTTCACTACTCGCACTGCAATTTGTCCTCCTGTAACCATCAACAGGACCCCCGTGTCTGCAAAATCAGATGTCAAATACCTAGGACTATACCTTGATCAACATCTAACATGGCAGAAACACATACAGACGAAACGAAGACAACTAGACCTCTCGCTCAGACAAATGTATTGGCTAATGATCAGCAAATCTAAACTATCAACTAAGAATTAAATCCTACTATATAAGACCATGCTGAAGCCGATTTGGTCCTACGGCCTTCAACTTTGGGGGTGTGCCAAACCCACAAGGTTAAAAATAATACAAACATTTCCAAACAAAACACTTCGTGCAATTGTCAACGCACCATGGTACGTTAGCAATCGAATGCTGCACCAAGACCTACAAATCCCATACATCACGGAAGAAATTAAAACTGCAACCACCAAATACCAGCACCGACTTGCAGGGCACCCTAACGACCTTATAGAAAACCTATACAGGGATGGACTGCACAACAGAAGACTCAAAAAATCCTGGCCGGAAGACTTCAATGCACAAATCGGGAAAGAAATAGAATATAGAGGGGTGGCAGATATACACACCGCACATGAAGAGACAAACGAAAACGAAGAACTGCTATGTAATTTTGCAGCAGCTACCGAGATGTATATCATGAGTATAAAATTTAAGCACAAAAGAATCCACAAGGTTACCTAGAAACATGGAGATACAGAAAACCAATTAGATCATAACCTGACTAAAACCAAAAATAGCAAAGATTTGCATGGTGTACAATCTTACAGAGGGACTAACGGCGATTCTGGCCACTTCCTAGTAATAGCAAAATGCAAAATAAAAAAGGGGAAAATAGGGGAAAAAAGAAAAAGCACAAAAGATGGAAGATAGGAGAATTCGAAGTAGAAGAAGTAAGAAGAAAATATCTAAATGAAATAGAACAAAGATTACAAGAAGGCAAAGAAGAAAAGAGATAGAAGAAGAATGGAAGTCAATAAAAGAAGGGATCGTCAACGTGGCAGCAAAATCAATTGGATACGAAAGCAATAAAAGAATGAAAACATGGTTTGATAACGAACGTGAACAACTGATGGCTAAACAATGGAAGTCCAGAAGCCAGAGAAAAATACAAAGAATAAAGGGAAGAGGCAGACAAAATATTCAGAAAGGAAAAAAGGGAGCGGATCGAAAAAATGATGACAGAAATCGAAGCAGAAAATCAAAGAAACAGTACAAGGCACTATACAATTACCTAAAGGGAAGAAAGAATAAGACACCAGTTATAAGAATCGAAAATGAGAAATGGATGAAACATTTTAGAGACTTATATGAAAATTAAAAAATGATAAAAGAACAAGACACAGTAGAAGAAAGAAATGCAACTACAGAAGAGTTAGTTAAGACACCAACGTATGAAGAAGTAACAGAATGCATACAAAAACTAAAAAATAGAAAGGCAGCCGGAAGTGACCAAATATGCGGTGAACTACTAAAACATGGTAGCGAAAGGATCTATGAAAAAATGTATAATTTACTAAAAAAAGTCTGGAAAAAAGAGATGAGCCCGTAGAATGGAAATTAGGAATGATAACATCTATACCTAAGCAAGAAGACATGTCAGAGTGCGCAAACTACAGAGGTATAACATTGTTAAATGTTACATACAAAATACTAACAACCATATTAAAAGAACGACTTACTCAACATACAGAAAAGGTGATAAGGGACCGCGGTGGTCGAGTGCGAGAACGCACCGACCATCGAGGTCACACTGAATTGCGCTCTTTCCGGCGTGGTTTCGAATCCCCGCTGGGGCGACCGCAATTCAATTAGTTAAGTTTAGGGTGCATGCTGCATGAATGGTTAGTGTGTAAGGGACGCCCGCACCCCCCTGAAGTAATGCGAAAGCGGTTCCGGGGGGGGAACGGTAGTATGAATGTGTGGAAAAAAAAAAAGAAAAGGTGATAAGGGAATACCAATTCGGATTTAGAAAAGGGAAATCAACCATAGACGCAATACATATTACTTATGAGGCAAAGCACCGAAAAGAACTACGAACACAACATAGATCTGCATATATGCTTTTCATAGATTTCAAACAAGCCTTTGACAAGCTATGCAGAACAAAAATCATACAAGACCTGAAAGATATTAAAACACCAGAGAAACTAGTGAATCTGATCATGATCAGAATGACCATAGAAAATTCAACAGCAATAGTAAACACAATAGTGGAAAAAGCACGAGAAAGACGACGACGAGAAAAAGACAAAATATATGCACTGCAACAGATTAAACAAATCATTAAAGAATTTGGCAGTAATGAATCACCAGTTCGAAGCGGTAGAGACATTCAAATATTTGGGGGTACTATTACATCGGAGGAGCGAACGAACGGATATCAAGCAAAGAATACAGCTGGGGTTTAAAGCATTTTTCACAAACAAACAATTACTAAAGTCAAAAAGCCAAGTAAAAAAACCAAAATAAGAATATACAGACAAATATTAGACCTATTGTAACGTATGCCGCTGAAGCAGCAAACTTGACACAGAAAGAAGAACAACTTAATGTTTTTGAAAGGAAAATAATCAGAACAATAATGAGACCTAAAAGAGTAAACGAAGAGGAGACAAGAACATTGCTAAACTACGAAATTGATGAACTTCTGAAGCGGGAAAATATAGTCAGAATAATTAAAGCAAAAAGAATTAGTTGGTATGAACACATAAGGAGAAGATAAAAAAACAACCCAAGTAGAATTTTAACAGAATGGGTGCCAGGGGAGTCAAGACCGAGAGGGAGACCAAAAATGAGATGGAAGGAGCAGGTAGAAAATGACTTGAGAACAATGAGGAAACTGGGGAAAGCTAAGCGTTGACAGAAAGCAATGGAGAAGGGTAGTGGAAATGGCAAAAGCACACCAAAAGTTGTAAGAGAAGAAAAAAAAGGAAATGTGGAATAATCCACCACGTTAATAGGATTACTGAGTTTGAAATATTCAAACAGCTACAATTTCTACGGAAATGTATAGCTTGTATTATTATTATTTAATCTAAGTCGATATTTAAAAATACCTAAAAAAGTGATGTTGTTAAAAGGCGATAAAACCAACCGTTTTCGAAATAATTAAATTTTTATGAAAAATCGAGTTGGTATAAAAATTTGGAAACTTCGTACTGCGTGCATTAAATTTGCAACATAGATTCAGGACAACAAGACAATAAGAAGCTCATATGCAGGAAAGTGATCGGACAAGTTTCACTTTAGAAGGCTATAACTCCGTAACGAAGCGTTTTCGGACCTGTGCTTATATAAACTTTTTTCTTATTTGATGTGAAGAATTCGCTTCCAAAGGGCAAGGATTTTAGTTACAACCTGTATATTAAGTTTTGTGACAAAACTTCTAACCATAGTTCTTAGTATTACTATTACAATACGTGTTTTATAACTATAGTTAAACTTTCATTCTACGTAATTTTAGCCAATTTTATCCTCAATCCAAACTATTTTCATGAATAATTCTTTTATTTGTAAAACATAAGACATACACCGATAACTGTAATTTAAAGTTTAATGATTGATATAAAATAAAAGTTATTTCCTTCGGAGAAACTCAATAAAAATACAGTAAACAATACCAAACTCCAATAAATTATTGGAAGGTTTAGAAGTCATTTATTGTATACCCCCTGACTTTACCAGACAATTATTGGATTGAATTAGAGAGTGTACAATCATATAACTGTCGCTTTCGGTAACCCATTCCGGAAAATTAGTTACTTCTCATACCCTGTTTAGCAAAATTATTTAAAAACCTCCGATATAGCTCTTTTTTAATGCGATTTCCATGGCCTATCAATATCAGCGTTCATTAAAATACAAGCAGAGTAGTGCAGAAATAGAAAAGATACAAGGTTACACTACAATAAATAGATTTACGCTGACAACGATTGTTTTGCTCTATGAATGTTCGGCAGTTCCATCCACAAGCGTGGAGCGGAGCACACGTGTTCAGCTAGTTTGAATATTAAAATTTAATTCAACTACTTTGGGATAAGAACCCCTTTTTTGGAATAGAATCTTACGTGATATACTATCAAAATAGTATTTTCTAAAGTAATCATTTTCATTATATAGATATTTTTGGAAACTTCCATATTTAATATTCAGTTTACATTTTTCTTATTTCCATCTGTAATAAACCATTTTTATTGCATCCAAGCACATTTATCAACAAATCTTTACATATTATAATTTCCAATTAGATATGTTATTTAAAGTTACCGGATTATATAATATTTGAAAACGTTAGCTAGTGTTAAATTCTACATTTCTTAATATAGTATTTGACAAAGAAAAATTCCTGTTGATAATGAATCAAAGCTCGAGGTCTAAATTGCAACTCTCTTTCGAAACTGCTGTCTGTTCCAGAAATTATGTGGTTACAAAATATCTGTGGTCCCAGCAGGAAACGATTAAATGCTTTCGTTGTAAAATATTACAGCTTAGCTAAGACAAACCCCTATGTTCTTTTAGGGATAGCAATAATTAAGAGCCGTGCAAGCAGTTCGCAACGCGTTGGGCTTTCATCGACAATTTGGATTACGATTTTGGGTAAAAAGCGTTGCATTTCAAATAACGCATAAAAGTAAGTTCCGGAATCTAGAAAGTGGTAAGCGAAGCGAAGATTGTTCTCAAGAGAATGTTTTAAAGAACACGGTAATATTCTCGAAATTGCGCTCGTGAAAGCAAAACGTTATGTAAATTTGTATTAGTGCCTCTTACCGACATTTCTTGTACACAACTTTAAATAAAATTTGATTTTAAGATTTTCTGCGGTGATTTTCTCGAATATTAGAAGCGAATTTTAGAATTAAAACAAATTGGTATTGTATTCTTCAGATTAGAGTCGAGTCTTATAATTCAAAAGTGTTTGGAAGATGCTTGCATTACCCCAAATTTAACCAAACTGAATGAAAATATAACAATAATTATATTTCATTTTTCCCCAACTATAAAACTTGGTTTCCTTGAGGTTTCACACAAAATAAAAATTGTTATAAAAAAAATAATATATAATATCTCGCCTGCCAAGAAAAGATGGACATGGAAGAAATGAAAGAAAGCTTAATCCCCAAGTGTCAATAAATAACAGGTTCCAGTGAGACCCATCTTGAGCGACATCAACTCAGCAACTCACATACTTATTGATTACCCAATCAGCGAATTCTCCAATCCGGGCAGAAGAATTCGCACGTAGGGGTTGCAGGGACGTTGTAAAAACCTTAAAAGGTTTCAGGGAACAACAAAGAGGGCAATAAAATCTAATCATGAATCAAGAGTGTATATTGAAAGCTTGATACATAAATGTGACTAATCACGTTTCCCACACCCTGATCGACCCATGCACCGTTTTTTCAGCTGATTACACGCATGAATCTATCGACACATCAAATACATTCATGGCATGCCTTCCAAGCATTTCTGAAAAGTTAAATAAACCAACACGCGTTGTTCTTTGTTCGGTGACAGCAGAATTTAACGTTCGAAATCAGGTGAAAGCAGCATTCTGCAAAATATGGTCGCACTTACTTGGGGGTCGTTAGTGCTAGGGTTGGTTGTTACAGCTGTTTGCAGAACGGGGTGATTATATATGAGAAAACTTGCAAGCAGAAGAACAGAAGAATAAATTATTCCGGTACACTAATTCATTATCATTATATAGTGTTTTATTTTAGTATTTCTCCTATTGTCTTCTTAAACAATCGAATTGTAAAACAAATTGTTTCCGTATTACTAAACTCTTAAATACAATTTAAAGAATAAAATTACATTTTTTAACTTAAAATAGCATCAATAATTAAATCCAGATATCAGCAAACAGACATTTTCACCATATTATTAGAATTTTTGCAACATTCCACCACGACCCGCTATTCCTCTTTAAAACAATTATTGAAAACATTTCGTATGTACGAGGGTGGATCAAATATGAACCGACCTTTTTTAATAACTTTTTATTGAATTGTTATTACATTAAATGAATAATACCTTATTTTTATCTTTAACTGGACCCAACATATGATAATCACAAGATCAAAGGTCTGGACTGTATGGAGGGTATTCAACGACAGTCCAATGCATTTCAGCTAGTTTTTCTTGCGTTAGGGCAGCGGTATGCGGTTAGACGTTGTCGTGCAGTAGCAACACTTGTCGTATGGGACATCCACGTCTTTTGGACCAATAGGCTGCTCGAACACGCTCCAAAACGTTGCAATAATAAGCAGCATTAATGGTTCGCCTATCTTGAAGAAAATCTACCAAGAAAACACCTCTATAATCCCAAAACACTGCCGCCAAAACTTTACCCGCAGACAAACAAGTTTTCGTCTTTACCGGGCAATCTTCATCTTTTTGTCTCCTTTCCTTACTTGCCCGTTTGGACTCCGGTGTATATAGTGGTGCACCCAAGTCTAATCACAGGTCACTGTACGATGCAAGAATGCTTCCCCTTCCTCGTCATAACGTACCAGCAGCCTTTGAGAAAACCCTATCTCATCGATATTTCCATCAATAATCAGCCAATCTCCCTCTCAAACCAAGCAATATACCTTGGAATCACATTTTCTCAAACCTGTTCTCTATTACCAGACCTCCACCTCCACCATACTTACAATACCTTCATCCGCCCCATAATCGAATACCGTGCCCCCATTTACGCCTCCCTCCCACCTCGTGCCCTAGACCAGATCCGCCAGTGCGAACGACAGATTTTCCGTCGAATTTTCCGGTTAGACTTCAGACCCCAGCATATTAATTCATGAAAACCCAGGCATCACTCCCATCTGCGGCCGCCTGAAAAACTTGAAAAATCCTACATCACTCAAACCCTCAACGCCACAACTGAATCCCCAGAAAACCCCGCAGGAAACTGAAGCACCCCCCTACAGCCCTCTTAGCTACTCTGTATCCAGATCTCCCAGACGACCTCCTCGACCTTGTCGAAAACACCCCCCTCACAATGTGATGAGCATTGTTAAAACTCACAGTCAATACTCTACCACCTCTTATTAATTTACAGATACCATTACAATGCAGAAACCACAGAAGCAAGAACCCAATTCACACGCTCAGAAGCAGAAGCAAGAACCAACAAGAAGGAAGGAAGGAAGCCCAGGGTTGAAGAGCACCAAATCCTACAACGGCCCACCCACAAAAGATATAATTAATATATACGAACTGTAATATCTTACGTTTTTATGAATAAACGTATTTCAATTCAATTTTGAGAAATTTCAACACGAACAGCACGTTGATCTTCATTCAAGAGTCTTGAAACACATATTGCCGAAATTTTTCGAAAGTGAAGCTTTGTCCTAATGATGGATTGGACACTACCATAGCTTGTTCCTACTGTTTTTTTAAATTTCAGCTAGGATCTGTCGACGATTTGTCTCAATAAGGTCACAAATGGCATCAATGTTTTCCTGAGTGGTGCTTGTTTTTGGAAAGCGTTGGTGGGTCTTATTTTGCACGACATCTCGTCCTCCACGAAATTGTTTGTGCCAAAATTTCACTTGTGTCTTAGACAATGTTGATTCCCCATATTGATAATTCAATCTTCGTCAAATTTCAGTGGGACCAACATTTTCGTTCGTGAGAAATTTGATGACAATGCGTTGCGCAATGGTACACGGCACTTCCCTCTCGCTCATCGTAAGGACAATTAACTGAGCGGAGCTGTACGCCAACAGGCGGTGTGGCGTAACGCATCAGACTATCCCCTTCCACCACAGAACTATTTATCTCTCTCGCGCGTGTTTGTTACTCGCAGGACGGAAGGGTCGGTTCATATTTGATCCACCCTCGTATAATCTATGTAATAGAAATTTAATGTATACTCAATGCTCTTCCATTACTTTCTTTCTAATATTTGCATGTTATTCCAAAAACCTTGAAAAAGGTTGAAAATATTAAAAGTTAACATACTACCTTATCATCGGCAAAACGAAGTTTTTCAACTAAAAATGATCAAACAATCAATCAATCAGTATAATAATTCAATTCCTAAAACTGCGTCATTAGTTTTAGTTCCAGAAAAGTATCATAAATTTAAGGATTATCTAAACCACACTTACAAAATACTTCGTGATTCCATCTGAAACAGATAGATATCGCCACAGATTGAGACATCCGACCCACAAGAATTCCATAAACGTGTTTCTTATTTGAGTGACAATCCTTAACACATGTTAGAAATGCTAAAACTATTATATTTTTTGCTGGTTGTTTCCGGAACCAGCGATCGCTATAAGTGGGAAATGTAATTCATTAAAACAATGCAATTTTATATCCAAGACCTCGTTGTATCCGAACTCACTTTAACCGGGTTGAACTAAGTAATAGAATTATAGAAGAAAAAAAAACACAGCGAATTTGCTTCAACTTTAGCAACGTAAGATTTACTTGAAAATTGTACATAAGAAATTTTACGTCACCCTACCTCAGCGATTACCTTACTATTACAAACGCTATACTAATAATACCCAATACTGCTATGAAGATGATATCCCTTTCCGATCTTTTCGTAGAGGCGGAACTGGTACTTGGTACATCTTGGTAAACTAGCTATTGGGGTAACAGGAAAATACAGTTGCATTTTTTACTATGCTCTATGTATATGGTACTGTTAGAACCACTTCATACGTTCGCAAACAAAGCGGCATATGCCGCATCTTATTTAGGAACAAAAGGGTATATGCCGTTCAACTTTACTTCCCGCTGGGGATTCCATTTGCTTGTGGTTTACAGTAAAAAAGATAAAAATGTACTAGTAAAATAGTAAAGTAGAAGCAAGTGAATTTTATAGGATCAGATCGGGATAAATCAAGACGGTGATTCCTAGAGTATCCCAATCCAAATTTAAGTAATTTTCAAATATTAAAATGTGAACTGCACATTAAATTGCAAAATTAGCAAAATTTTATAAAAGCACTACTGTAATATTTCGGTAGAAAAAACATATTCCTATGACCTTATAAAATGCAAACCAATCTTTTTCAGAAGAATATTTGTAAGAATTGCTAAAGTTAAGAATTTTTCTAATTTTATTTTGTTTTCAAACAATTTGCAGGCATTGTTATGTTCTTTTAAAATTTGCCGCTTTATATGAATTAATTTCTTAATTTGATTGCCGCTTAGTGGGAATTAAAAACGTTATTTTAATTGCCGTTTGTATGTTAACGGTTTTGGTTATTTTGCGTCTTTCTAAGAATGAGTTATGTTGACAGTTCCCTTTTGTAGACTCAAAATTGCCGAATATTGTTTTTTCTCGCGCTTGACCTTAAACGCTTCTGAAAATTCACGTGTCCATGATTCTAGAACATTTCATGACATTTCGAAATATGGTGTAATCTTTTGGGGGAAGTGTAGGTTTCCGTTGCGAAAGTTCGCCAGTCAGTTTTCGATCTTGAATAGCTCCGGATCTTCCCAAATTCCATCTACGGGGAAGGGCCGTTACAAAAATAAAGTAGGCAACAAGCTCTGGCTCTGAACGGAGGTTCTTCGACCAACGGGTTATTCGCGGCTTCTGCTAATCTTGAGCTTAACGTACCGAATATTGCCATAGGCAATTATTATTATTTCGACTAAGTCGGATCCAAATATATGTTAGCAGTTTAGCCTCGATATAGGGCAATTAAGTGAAGTTGCTTTTTCGATCTAATTCGGATACAAGCGAATTGATCCCGTAAACGTTGTGCTTCGTTACCTCACTAGATTAAGCCCGTGAAAAGGTGATGGTTAGAATTGTGGGCTGTGTTGTAATCGCCTGAAATTGCCGTCGCTCTCGACGCCTTTGGAAGTCATCTTAATTCCCAGGGGCATACCAACCAAGTTTTCGTCCCCCAAAGTTCCCTGAAGTCGTCTACCCTTTTTCCCGGACCTGAAAATACGCCAGACTGTACCTACATCGGGGAAAGAAAGAAGGAACAACCCCAGTATTGTGCCGGCCGCTCCTAGACACGTTCAAGGTAAAGATCTAGTTTTTGTGTTGTGAGAAAGAAACCCTTTTTTTTTCGCGTTAACTTGCAAACTTCAAATTTTGCTTTCAGGTAACTAGAAAGCGACCTTCAGTCACCATATGTGGTGTTTGCTGTTAATTATAAAGCTACCGTATTATATCCTGTTTTATTCTTGTGAACTTCAACGTCCCTGGTGCACGTAGCTGTATGAAAAACGTAAATATCGTTGTACCAGCGGCGGCGAATTTTTTTTAACGTTCTAAAAGTAAAGATATAATCCAGAATCATAGAGTGATCATTTGTTGTCATTTTTTTTTCTTGTACGTTCATTTTTAACGCTCTAATTATATGTGTGCTAAAGATTTACTGCCTCTTATTATTGTATCTTTTGTACTTGTTTGTGTACGAATTTTGCAAGCTTTATACATATAGGAGGAGGCACAATAAAGGTGAGTTCCATTCCCGCAAGCTGTTGGCCTCTCGGCCTGCCACGACGACCTACAATCAGCTGAATTTGGAAGGTGCCGCTCACTAACTTTGACTTACCCTGTACACAACTAGGAAGATTTCCTCCCGTAAGCGATTTTTACGAACTCCCCCTACTCCTCTGAGCTAAACCGTTGGCCTTTTTCCACCTATCCGGTTAAGGGTCGTCGGAAAAGCTCGAAAGGCCCGTAACAGCATTAAAATTCTAAGGGTTAAAGGGTGTTAAATAAGTTTATGCCTTTTACTAATTTTTTTTCACATTACAGCTAAACAAATAACAAAAACAAATTGAACCGTGACTGTTCCAGGTTTTATTTCTAAAAACTTATTCTGTTGATCATCCTTTATTACACGTTCCACCTTTAAACTAAATCAGAATTAGATTATTGGTCTCAACAGAATAGATGTCAACACCAACAAAATCAATACACAACACTAATGAAGTAACAGATAAATAATATTTATTAATCTTTTGGCAGGAATTCATTTAGTATTTTAATCTGTGGTTAACATGTCAACCCCAACTATTCCTTTCCTTTACCGCTTTTATAATTTTAATAGACAAATTTCAACTTCAATTACAGCTCGTGCGGGAACCACTTCCCTGACTTGCTGTCAATTCAGTGGGTTTAATATATAGATAAACCAGACATAAAAATTCTAAATCTACATACAAGGGTGTTTCGTCTAATTTTACAAAATATTTTCGTGGAACTATGTTTAAGATCATTGTTATTGCTACTTTTTTAAATGCGATGACGTGTTTCCACCTGGTTCTTTTCTCATAACCATCTACAGACAATACTTTTTTAAAACGTATAAGAGAGATTCCACTAACGTTAAATCCTTCAAGCACATCGAAAACTAAAAGAAAACATAATAGGATTTATAGCTAAAATACCATAGAAACGCTACATTACCTGCGCTACAATGATATACACAAATACAACAACCGGCAAAACATATCTAAACTGAGAAACAAGTACAATAACAAGTGGTTTAATGTTTTTTAACAAAAATATCTGATTGAAACATGTTTAGAAAATTATTTGCTATATTTAACGATGGAAATAGTTTGCTGAATTTTTTCATCTCAATTGCTTAATCAGACAACAAAAATATTAAAAATTCAACTTTCTAAGTATTTATAACCCTGTTAAGAAAATCATATTTCCTTTTATAAATGTATTATTCCTTTGCCGACTTCAGTGTAAACCTACAAAAACGCAATGCTGGTATTTTATCAGGCAAAAAGTAAAACAAATGGGCGATAGTTCCCCATTTTGTTCTACCAAGAGTTTTAATTGAATAGAAGAATATAATATGCTTTAAGAATATCCTTTAAAGAGCGAAGTAAGACATATTATTTCCAGGCCATACAAATAATTAAAAATGTATAAATAAAACTTATTTAAAGGCTCTTGACTCACGGAAAAATCACAGTCAAATACTGCTTCGACATGATTCCAGCTTCAAAGTACTGCTTAGAAGGAAATCGTTTACTTTTCCATACGTTTTAACGTTGGACGTGATAACTTCACAACTCCCCGCATTCCGTCGACAAAAGTGCCGCAGGGTTCATTTCCATTTTCTATGCCATGATTATACGAAACTTCTATGTAAAATAATTTCACAAAATATGGCATCTACTTTCAGAATTCATTCGTACTGATGCTTTTGAAAGATTGACATGAATTTAAATCTCTTATAAGATCTTGTAATTAACAGTTAACACAGTTACTCGATTTACAAAAATGGTATAATTAACCTCTACTAAAATTAACTAACTAAAAAATTATTGAAAACATCTTAATCTTTTTAACGGAACGAGATCGAAAACTTTCGTTTCTTCTCTTACATTTAAGAACATGTACTAAATTTTACACCTTTTTTTTAAATTGTCCAGTTATCAACGTTGAACATATAAAGATAATTTTGCTACCGGAAACGCAGAATAAGGTTCCAAAGTATAGTGAACTAAATACACAGAATGTAATGATTTAATTCCTAAGTGGCCACAGAAGAAAAATGTACAAGACTCATCTTCGTTATATCCCACTTACAGGTAATATATTGCTATGTATAGTTAATAAAAATTAAATTAATAAACAGATTATCAATTGCCTTACAAAGTCAATTTGAACATAAACATACATATAAAATTGCATAAGACATCACAGGGTTCATTTTATATTAATAACGTGGCTTCCCCAATATGATAGCTTACATACAATTAAGGACTAAATTATTTAAATACCTGCATAATTGTATCTCATCCGTAAAGATTTTAAAATCGACTATACCTCAGAATAGTTCAAATATCTTCTAGACATCTGTAGGAATTTGACCTCGACATGCTTCATTATTCTGCTAACAGTTGCGTTAAAGATTCTGAGACGCTAATTCCAAAAACATGTTGAAATTGACGTTATAATACTTCAAAACTATCAAGAACTTGTAACTCAGAACATGTAAGAAAGAAATTCACTTAATTTTCACAAATCAGAAAACACTATTAAATTTAATTAAATAATTAATTTTTCAGGATATCGTAGATAAATTAAACAGAATCTCCAACTTGAAAAACACCAGGTGAGATTTTTTAAATCATAATAACTTAACACAAGTTTTAAATCGAACGTAAATCAACTCTAGTTTACAAATACAAAATTATTACACCTAACCTCACATTTTTACTTGTTAAAATAAAATAACTCCGCCTACTGACATTCAAAAATAAACCAAATTGGCTTAAATTTCATACTCGGAGCAACAACACAATACGTCTACTCCGTTTTTAACAGAACTGTTTGCCTAAAAATCCAAAATTCATATCTCAAATTTGAAGGTGCACTAATCGAAAACTTGGTATTAATCTTCCCTTCCAAAGCTGCTTATCAACTAAATCAAAAACGACTCTTGCAACCTAAATAACTAATTATTTCTAAAAACTAACTTAATGAAAGCAATCTATGAAAAATTAGGAAGATTTTGATACCAAAATTATCAAGATCCATTACAATTCCACAAGCACATGTTCGAAATTCAAACATTAACAAAATTTTATAGTTCAGCTCTAAAACTACTAAAACCAATTAACTAGCCCCCTATTAAACTTAAATATTAACATTTACATCAGAAAAATCAGTTAATTACATAAATATTAGTAATAAATGAAATCTAACCTCCAAATAGGTGAAGTTTATAAAAACTACCAAATTCATACATTAAATTGATATTTACATAAATAAATGCACATAAAAACCTTCCTGTCATAGAACATAAACTATTAAAATTAATCATTAATCTTATTTTCTTCCATTAACCTTGACATATGTAAATTTATAACGTTCAAATGACCATATTTAAAATATTCACTTTTCAGGGCCCCAACATTACTTTGGACACCTCAATCCAGCCTCAAAATGAGAAACCGAAGTCCCACAACTGTTCACTCACATATTTCACTTATAAATACCATTCCAAAACAACACATTGCAAATCGTAGAATCCAAGATAGCTCGGAATATACCTTTTTATGTTTTAAGATTTACATTTATAAATTAGTATAACAATTACTTCCAACGGAGCATAATTTAGTTTACAATAAGCTAATTGATTTTAATTTTAATCATAATCTGGCTTACTAACAGTAAAAACAGTATCCTTTTGACATGATCGAAACATAACGTAGGCAAAATAGATTATTTAGGGTAAATAACACAGCAATATGTATGGTTATGTTTTTGTATAATTAAATAAGAAACAGAGTTTTGTGTGCAATCGAATTTATAGTTGCATGTTCTATAAATATCGTAGTTGTTTTAAACACTCCAAATTTACTGCAAAGATTGTGTGACATTTATGTGAAACTTACATTCTTGACAACAACCTAACAGGCTTACCCAAATCCTTTCTGCTTGAAAGTAGCAACCGCTCCAGACAAAATAGAATCTGTCCCATTTTTCTAGACCAACTCGCTTGATTTACAATTTTAATAAATAATTAATTAAGTAAACAAACGGATAATTAATAGGAATTTTAGAAACCATTTTATAAAATCGACCATAATAGAATATCATTAACATTGTTCTAACTCAATTCTACGGACGCTTATGAAAGAAAAATTTGTTGTAACGTATATCAGGCTTTTCATTTTGTAGATAACATTAAAATACAAATATATACTTACTATATTAATTCTAATTTTTGAAAAATATGTTTTGTGAATGAGAAAAAGGGCATTGTTAGTGTAATGTTACGAACCCTTGTTGTGATTATTTTTTGTTTGTCGTGTGACCTTTTGATAATCACATGTTCAAATCTATAGTAGCTAAGTTGAATTCGTAAATAAAACACCAAAGAAATTTGATACATTTATTGAAAAAAATACCAACTACAGACACTAGAAATAATATACCCCCGGTATTTACCTGTTCAGGCTAGGAAACCGCAGAAAACCTTAGCCGAGGAGTATGTGACTCGCAAATACTAAGACTGCATTTCTGAAATGCTAGTTATATTTACAACTGATACCCCAATGGTATGGGGTGATTTCCTGGAGGGATAGGTGAGTTGCCTCAAACCGCGACCAACAGTCCCCTAAAGAGCCGAGATAGTTCAAAGCACTGAGCAAGATAAGGGTTAAGGCGAGTTGCAACTGCAGCTGATATACCTCAAAGTGTTGGGAAGATAAAAGGTTAAGGAATCTTGCAGCTGCATCCTCATAGCACAACCAGCAGAGGAAGCCCATAAACAGCCAATATACCTCAAAACGCAGACCAAAGACAAAGGGCTTTGGACAACTGCATCTGCAGTCAAGATAGCTCGAAGTACAATTACAATGGGGAGTAGAAGTCCGTAAGCAGCCGAAATACCTCAAAGCGCTGGGCAAAGTAACTCGTTGAAGAAACATGCAGCTGCAACCCAGATTCCTCACAGCATAATCAGCAGGAGAAAAGCCGGTAAACGGCCGAGAGACCTCAAAGCTCTGGGTAAAATAAAGCGCTAATGAAACCTACAGCAGCAACCGCAATACCTCAAAGTAAAATCAGCAGGAGAAGCCTGTAAACAGCCGAAATACTTCAAAGTGCTGGGCACGGTAAAGCATTAAGAAAACCTGAAGCTGCAGTCGCAAAACCCCAAAGTGTAATCAGCAGGAGAAGCCCGTAAACAGGCGAAATACCTTAAAGCGCTGGAAAAGGTAAAGGAAACCTGGAGCTGCAGCCGAAATACCACAAATTAAAATCAGCAGGAGAACCCCGTAAAAAAGGGTAAAGCGTTAAAGAAAAGTACAGCTGCAGCCAAGATACCTCACACGTAATCAGCAGGACAAGCCTGTAAACAGCCGAAATATCTCAAAGCGCTGGGTAAGGGAAAACGCTAAGGAAACCTACAGCTGCAGCCTCAACACTTCAAAGTAAAATCAGCAGGAGAAGCCCGTAAAACAGCCAAATTGCCTCAAAGCGACGGGCAAAGACAAAGGGGTTTGTACACATGCATTTACAGCCAAGATAGCTCAAAGTACAAGTACAATGAGCAGAAGAAGCCCGTAAACAGCCGAAATTCCTCAAAGCGCTGGAAAAAGTAAAGCGTTAAGAAAACCTACAGGTGCAGCCGAAATACTTCAAAGCGTAGTCAGCAGGAGAAGTCCGTAAGCAACCGAAATACCTCAAAGCGCTGGGCAAGGTAACGCTTAAAGAAACATGCAGTTGCAGCACAGCATAATCAGCAGGAGAAAGGCCCGTAAACGGCCGAGATACCTCAAAGCTCTGGGCAAAATAAAGCGCTAATTAAACCTACAGCAACAGCTGCAACACCTCAAAGTAAAATCAGCAGGAGAAGCCCGTAAACAGCTGAAATTCCTCAAAGTGCTGGGCATGGTAAAGCATTAAGGAAACCTGAAGCTGCAGCCAAAATACCTGAAAGTGTAACCAGCAGGAGAATCTCGTAAACAGCCGAAATACCTTAAAGCGCTCGACAAGGTAAAGTGTTAAGGAAACCTGGAGCTGCAGCCGAAATACCACAAAGTAATATCAGCAGGAGAACCCCGTAAAAAAAGGTAAAGCGCTAAAGAAACGTACAGCTGCAACCAAAGAAAACCTACAGCTGCAGCCGCAACACTTCAAAGTGAAATCAGTAGGAGAAGCCCCTAAAACAGCCGAAATACCTTAAAGCGCTCGACAAGGTAAAGTGTTAAGGAAACCTGGAGCTGCAGCCGATATACCACAAAGTAAAATCAGCAGGAGAACCCCGGAAAAAAAGGTAAAGCGCTAAAGAAACGTACAGCTGCAACCCAAGAAAACCTACAGCTGCAGCCGCAACACTTCAAAGTGAAATCAGTAGGAGAAGCTCGTAAAACAGCCGAAATACCTCAAAGCGATGGGCAAAGATAAAGGGCTTTGGACACCTGCATCTGCAGCCAAGGTAGCTCAAAGTACAAATACAATGAGCAGAAGAAGCCCGTAAACAGCCGATATAACTCAAAGCGCTGGACAAAGTAAAGCGTTAAGAAAACCTGCAGCTGCAGCCGAAATACTTCAAAGTACAGTCAGCAGGAGAAGTCCCTAAGCAACCGAAATACCTCAAAGCGCTGGGCAAGGTAACGCGTTAAAGAAACATGCAGCTGCAGCCCAGATTCCTCACAGCATAATCAGCAGGAGAAAAGCCCATAAACGGCCGAGATACCTCAAAGCGCTGGCCAAAATAAAGCGCTAATGAAACCTGCAGCAGCAGTCGCAACACCTCAAAGTAAAATTAGCAGGAGAAGCCCGTAAACAGCCGAAATACCTCAAAGTGCTGGGCACGGTAAAGCATTAAGGAAACCTGAAGCTGCAGCCGAAATACCTGAAAGTGTAATCAGCAGGACAAGCCCATAAACAGCCGAAATACCTTAAAGCACTGGACAAGATAAAGTGTTAAGGAAACCTGGAGCTGCAGCCGAAATACCACAAAGTAAAATCAGCAGGAGAACCCCGTAAAAAAGGTAAAGCGCTAAAGAAACGTACAGCTGCAACCGAAGAAAACCTACAGCTGCAGCCACAACACTTCAAAGTGAAATTAGCAGGACAGCCCCGTAAAAAAAAAGGTAAAGCGTTAAAGAAACGTACAGCTGCAACCGCGATACCTCATACCGTAATCAGTAGAAGCCTGTAAACAGCAGAAATACCTCAAAGCGCTGGGTAAGGTAAAACGCTAAGGAAACCTACAGCTGCAGCCGCAACACTTCAAAGTAAAATCAGCAGGAGAAGCCCGTAAAACCGTAATACCTCAAAGCGATCGGCAAAGACAAAGGGCTTTGAACACCTGCATCTGCAGCCAAGATAGCTTAAAGTACAAGTACAATGAGCAGAAGAAGCCCGTAAGCAGCGGAAATACCAAGCGCTGGACAAAGTAAAACGTTAAGAAAACCTGCAACTGCAACCGAAATACTTCAAAGTACAGTCAGCAGGAGAAGTCCGTAAGCAGCCGAAATACCTCAAGATAAAGCATTAAGGAAACCTGCAGCTGCAGCCGAAATACATCTAAGTACAATCATCAGGAGAAGCCCGTAGACAACCGAGCACCTCGAAGGTAAAGCGCCGAAGAAACCGGCAGCTGCAGCCGAGAGACCACACAGCATAATTTTCTAAATCTTTTAAAATAATTAAATTTTGGCAGACATGTTAGGCACAAAACTAAACAAATATGTTTAATTTAGTATTAACACGTTTACATGTAAAATGTCACACAGTAGGATGTATTTTTAACAGAAACAAATAATAATTTAGTACTAAACTAACGCACCCAACTATCAGAGTAACAGATTGCGCTCTTCTTAGAATTAATCCTTATACTGTTATATTAAAAGTATTCAATAAACTGTTTCTGCAAATGCCAAGCAAGATGGCAATTATTTGTGATGTGTGTTTTTCAGCGGTACTTACAACGGTTATTTTAATTGTTTAAAGTGAATTACTAAGCTGTATTTAACTATTTTCATCATCGCTGCATAATGCAGAGTTAGGACAAACATAAACTAAATTTTTGTTTGGACTAAGTAATATCGTAAAATATCAAATCCGTCATTTTATTGCTCCTCTAGAAAATAAGAATGGAAAGTTGAAAAATTGTTTTTAATTTTTTTTGCATCCCATTAGCCGAATTTACTATCGGTTTAAACATTTGCGGGCGTTCTCAAATTATCGCGTAGTACGATAAATATACATTTTTTCCTTGTGATGTTATGTTAGTTCACTATACGGCTCATCTATTATACAGTAAATTACATGTAAGTTGTTGGGTATAGTTAAACTAGTTCTAGAATCAGATTTGGCAGAAAATGTGGATGGAGAACTGAAAGCAAATTAATTCAATTAAGCTGCAATTTAGCACCGGCGCCTCGTCGAAGTTGTCTACTTGGAAACTTATGTCTAAAACATAATTGAATATCAATAATTTTTAAACGCCTTTAACGACTGTCTAATTTTCGTTAATTTGATGAAAGCGGAAGCAAAGAGGAATAACGAAGAATGCAAAATAAACAAGAAATCGTACGGCGAGAATTAAAAGAATTTATAACTAAGTCAATAAAAACTGAAAACTCTTAAGGAATGATGTCACGTGAATTAGAATTGCGTTCGCAAGTAGCACTAGAGAACGCAAGTGTAATTATTAATGAATAATGGGGTTAAGACAAAATGGCAACTGCTACTCTCCAAGGGGCTGTTTTAATGTGTTTTTGTAAATTTCAGAACTCCTCCTGTAAAAACATTAATGCAAGTTTAATGATACCAACTACTCAAGCGTCCTCGCCGCTTTGCTCTAAATTATACGTGCAAGGTGTCGTTACTACACACTTCTGCAGTGTACTTTTACACAATTGCATCAAAAGATAATTATCCATAAATCGCAACCATTGAAGGAGCAACTTAAACGAAAAGTAATGTTCCTCCATAATACACTTTTTCGGAGTTACGGTTAACAAAAAAAACAAGCCCAATTTGACAAAAACCTCTTAGGATATTAAAAAAAAGTTAAACCCTGATATATAAGACCACTAAAGTATGACAAACTTGAAGAATTTTAGCGAAATCCTTCATCGTAAATTTCTTATTTGTAAGGAATATGATAAAATATCAATTATCCCCTTCAGACACCGAACAAATATTTCAAATATTTGTTGTTGATATTTCGCTAATGAAATATTTCAGTGATCGCGAAGGCTCTTAAAACCTGTCGGCACCTACAATAGCAAAATAACCGAAATATTTACCTCGCTAAACCAGAACTAGATAGAAGCCTGATAAATGCATTGGCAGTTATTTCGATAACAAGAGCACTATGTTTGCACATATTTGATTAAAATACCAAGCCATACAAAACCGCGAACGCACCTATACAATTCCATGTAATTAGTCACGCAGTACCCTATTTTGAATTTTCGCTAGTTTATACCCCAAAAATTTTTAAACTTTAAATACCTTGCCCTATAAGCTATAATTAAATTCTGCGAAATTTACGGGTGTCCCTGCTAACTGCGTCAACACACCTTCCTACCTCTATACGCAGGGGTCACATAATGTTGAAATGTCAGTAATGTGATTACAAACTTTACTAACCAGCATGTATTTTTTATGAATGTTACACTTTACGGTCCAGAAAGGGTTGCGAATAAAGAATTTAATAACCGCTTATTGCACATTTAAAGGTCTTAAACGACGAACTTTCTCTATAACAGCAATTACAAAGGTTTTACAGGATGTATCACAACTACCGTGCTTTAAGGCGTAACCTTAATAAACCCAACAGGTTTATGGTTATATAACCAATACAAGCTAATACATAAAAAGAGGTGTCCGCCAAGGATATATACTATCACCGCTCCTGTTCAATATTTAATCAGAAATTATATTTAACGAAGCCCTCTGTGAAGATGAAAAACGAATAGCCATTGATGACTAACTCATTATAAATGAATAACATCCGGTATGCCGACAATGAACATTATAAGCAAACATTAAGAAATAGAATATCAGAAATAAATGATGATTATGAATTAACGATAAACATCAGAAGAACTAAAATTATACCACCATAGGACACATACTTTTGGAACCGGCAATGTCTTTTAAATATATATACCTACTGTATTTTAAGCAACTGGAATAGCCCCCAAGAAATCAAATCATGTACTGAACAGTCGAGAAGTGTTATTATTAAAGTGAAGAAATTACTTTGTAACAGAGGGCTCAGTTTAGATTTCAGAATTCAAATGACGAGATGCTATGTACAAGAGCAGCTTTTTATGGTTTTACAAAAACTAAGAAAGGAAAAAATCTTTTTGGAACAAAGTGTTTTATTGTTTTTCAAAATTTTCGCCTTTAAGATTTATACACTTTTGCATGCGTTCAAACCAATTCTCGTAACATTTTTTCCACTCTGAAGTTGGTACGAACAAATTTTGTGGGATTCGGTTCATCTTGGAACACCCAAACAGTGGATTGTTGCTTAGTTTCCGGTTCATACGAATATATCCAAGTTTCGTCACCTATTACGATGTTGTATATGGATTTTGCAGTTCCTCGGTCGAATTTTTTGAGCATTTCCTTACACCAATTAACACGAGCCTTTTTTGAGCTTCGGTCAGATTATGCGGAATCCATCGAGAACAGATCTTTGTCACAACTAAATTTTATTTATTATGAAGCTTTCACAGGCCTTAGAGGCCCATCGCTTTTGGTGTGAGACAAGGCTAAGTTAGTTTGTGCAATGCACGACAGGGCCCGACTCTGCGTGTTACCGTGTTGGTGCGTAACCATACTTAACCTGCTGTTGTGTCTGAATGTTTTTGTTTATGGTCTTGGTACCGCTCTAATGCGACCGTAATTCGAGGAGTGCCATTAATTTGATCCCCAATGGCAAATGGAGACTGGGACCCAGTACCGACCACCCAGGGAATTAGAAAAATTTCCGATCCTGGGGAAACTCGAACCGGGAAGCGTTTGAACTATTACATTCAAAGCTTGGCTCTCTACCACTGAGCCATCCCCGCCCTTGTCACAACTAAATATTTAGGCAAAATCGAATGTACCTACTGCAGTCTTCGATTTGCCTAAGAATGCCTCTACCTCACTGTAAGTCACATGCCAATCTTCTTCAATCATGTTGCGCACAGCATCGATGTTCTTTGGAATAACAACCGATTTTGGTTGGCCTTCACGAAATTCATCACTGACGGACCACGAGGAAATTCTGCAAACCAGTTGTAAACAGTCTTTTCTGGTGGTGTTTCATTACCAAAAGTTGAACGAAGCGATTCTGTGCATTGTTGTTGAGTTAGGCCGTTACTAAAATTGTAAAAAATCAACCAAGGAAAACCTTCACGTGAAATTTCGATTTTTTCACAAAATTGCTTTTTTTAAACGCTCACTGTAAACAAACTGCTCGGTCAGTTTCTAAGCTGCCACTGTTTTCACAATAATAAATGTCAATTTTACGAAGATAGTAATGACCTACTGGTCGGTTGTAAAAACTTTATGGCTCCCCTCATATTCCCGATTTTGCTTTATGAAATGGAAGATTGGGCAATTGCAAAATCTATGTGCAAGAAAATAGAAGCCTTCGAAATATAGATATGAAGACATGATACTGAAACAAGACATGGAAAGAAATGGAAGAGGCTTATTTCCAAGAGTGACTGAAGGAGAAGAAAACTGGGCTTAAGCTTAAGGTTAGAACGATTAAAAACAGTAAAGAAAGACAAACTAGAAGATGTTGGACAACACGATAGAAAAAAGAGTGAAAGCAGAAGAAGGGAAATCATCTTGGCTGTGAAATCTTCAGGATCACCACAACACTGTTTCCATCTGCAGTCACCAAAGTATAAATAGACAACAGAACGGAAGAAGAAGAACAACCAATACAAACAACGGACCTACATTCCCTAATCTATTTCAATTTATCAACCACTTAACATGAATTAATTATGTCTAATATAATTTAATCAGATAAAACATATATAGGGTGTCCCACCAAAACCTGTAGCCCCAGGCAAACTAAAACTAAATCTATAAAATGTAACGATACCTAAGAAACTAAGAATATTTTTACTTGTTTGCACGTATAGATAAAATACAAGACCGACACATATACCCTCCTTTATATTTACTATATTTACCTTCATCAGGATATGTCATTCTAGAAATAACAAATTTATTTAATATGGAAAACAAAATAAATGGAAGAAAATTGGGAGAAACTATGAAAGAAGCTAAAACTTTTTTAATGATAACATGAAAAAACGAGAACTAAACAATTTACTAAAATTGAAGATAATAATAAAGAATCATCCTGAAATACAAATTATTATCTAGATAAGGTTTTTTTGGACCATTTGATATAAATAATATTAAGACAACCATAGCATAAAAATTTAGTGTTTTTATCAAATAAATAATAAGGGACCTAAATAGGAACCCTAAGGAACTCCAGATGTAGCACAGGTAAAATCCAACAGGTGCACACTTCGGGATTATTCATTAACAATCCGTACTGAAAACAAGTTGTTTTTCTGCAGAACCGCAACATGTTTAATTTTAAAACATCATGATATAAACGGAAAGTTTATTTTACACCTTTTAGTTCAAATTCCTTAATAAGACAAATATTCATTAATTAATCTAATATACAACAACATTAATATCTTGTTAGTAGGAATGGTAAAAAGATTGCATGTATTAATGATTCTTTTATTCTTTTATACTCATTGTACACTGTAGGAAAATATAACCGCACAATGATTAGTTTTGTAATAATGATTCATCGATTAATTAATCTTCTAGCTAGAGGAGCATGTGATAAAAACGCTATAAGTATTAAACAGTATTTAATAAAGACAAGTTTATTACAAACTGAAACAATTTTCATTATTTAAAAATATTTTTCCACCCTAGAAAAAAAATACGGGATTCTGAATTTTTTTTAATTCTTACTTTTAATTCGTGATCCATGTATGAAACTCACTAATTTGTTTTAAATGTAAACAGTATGGGGTATGAATCTCATATTTTTTGGTCATTTTTTAATCAAGCGTTTAACTGTTTAATGGAAGATATTTCGCTAAATAGCAATATAACAGGATAGCACTCCGCCACACTATGGTCAGACCAAGGAAAAATATTATTCTTTGCCATGATGGCGCTCCGCTACACAATAGTCAGATCGTTACAACCATTGTAAATCAAACTTATCGTGACTGTTGAATAGAGAAAAGTAGGCGGCGAGAAGCCCAGGTCTAACTCTATTAGACGATGTTCTTTGGAACAGAAGTCAAAGGTTTCGACCGAATGATTACCAAATGTTACACAAAAATACACAATGGGTACGAGAAACGAATTTTCAAACAGTATGGTATATGAATGTACGATTGCGGCCTTGTAAACGGAAAAATTGTCGTCCCATATTTTTTTGATGCGATTTTAAACAGTCAAATTCATTTTAAAATAAAGGATTTACCAATTTAGCGTAAGATATTCCGCCAGGCATCAGGAAATATATTATTCTTTACCATGATGGCGCTCCGCTACACAATAGTCAGATCGTTACAACCATTGTAACGCAGACTTATCGTAACTGTTGAATAGAAAAAATTGGGCGGGTAAAAATGCAGGTCTAACTCTGTTAGACGATTTTCTTTGGAACAGAACTCAGAGGTTTCGACCGAATGATTACAAAATGTTACACAAAAATACACAATGGGTACGAGAAACGAATTTTCAAACAGTATGGTATATGAATGTACGATTGCGGCCTTGTAAACGGAAAAATTGTCGTCCCATATTTTTTTGATGGGATTCATTTTAAAATAAAGGATTTACCAATTTAGCGTAAGATATTCTTATAGATATTATACTTTACCATGATGGCGCTCCGTTACACAATAGTCAGATTATTACAACCATTGTAAATCAGACTTATCGTAACCGTTGAATAGAAAAAAGTGGGTGGCGAGAAATGCAGGCTTAACTCTGTTAGGCGATTTTCTTTGGATCTGAAGTCAAAGGTTTCTACAGAATAATTACAAATACACATGGGATGCGAGAAACGAATTTTCAAACAATATAGGGTATGAATATATGATTGCGGGATATTTTTTTCATGAAAATATAAACAATTAGTTTCATGATTTACCAGTTTAACGGAAAATATTCCGACAGACATCAGGCACAATATTGTTTTCAACAGGATGGCGCTCCACTCCACAATGATGAGATCGTTGCAACGCGTGGAAATCAGACCTTACATGAGTGTTAAGTAGAAAAAATGGCCTGCAAGGAACCCAAGCCTGTCTCCGTTAGTCGAATTTGTTTGGGGCCATTTGAAAAGTTATACAGAACTCTTACAAAATGTAAAAGGTTTGAAAACCAAACCTGACGAGAGTGTGAAATACTTAACAACAGATATTGAATAATGCTTGTGAAAAAGAATTATGAAAATTGTGCTATGGCTAATGGGGTAATTTACTCATATGCATAAATAAAATACGTTCAATTAACAATTGTGTACTTTCTTCAAGTATTAAAATTAATATCAAGCGATATATTGCCAATTAAATAATCATTTCCAGTAGTTACATACGTTACTTCAAATGCAAATATCTTGATTATTATTAACTGCAGGTCCACAGCTGTTTAAGATACAATTCGTACAATCTAAATAATCTAAAAATACAGGGTGGTCCATTAAAAATTGACACAATGTCTCTTTCGCTTATCTTGTTGTTATCCCAAAATATTCGTTTCCTAAAACTCAATATCTTTTACTAAATCATGTTTTTATATACAGGGTGTCCCACGACATGAGGTCACTACTTCGTGTACGTAATCTTTACACCAAACCTAGTCAAAAATTCTAATAGAGGTATGTCCTAAAGTAAACCGTTTTCAAAATACAGTGTGTTATTTATTAAATAATTACAATTACAGAAAAATCAATACATATTTATTTTTATTTTAGTTTAAATTCACTATAAAGATTGTTGAAAATGGCCGCCGTTGCTCTCGAGACACTATCTAGCTCTTCTTAAGAAAGATCTGGTTGCCCTACGTAACATATCATTGTTATTCCGAATTAGTTCTGCTGCCTCCAAAGATCTTCAACAGTCTCTGATGGTGTTTGGTATACCATATATTTCATATGGCCCCACAAATAATAATCTAAACAAGTTGAGTCCGGAGATCTTGGGGGCTAGGGGTGCTGTTCTTCTCTACCAATTACGTCTTTCAAACCTTTGCTTCAAAAATTGTCTTACACGTAAAGCAAAGTGTCTAATCGCTAGTGGGACGTCATCTAACAATCCTCCCAAATTACCTTCTAGAAAATTTAAATATTTGTCGACGGTTAAATGGTTCTCAAAAACGAATGGACCAATGAGAATCTTATCAATAATTCCACACCAGATATTCACTGTAAAGCTATGTTGATAATTTGACACTGTGATTTCGTGTGGATTCTCCAAATCCCAAGAGTTGCTGTTTCTTGTAAATGTTGCCTCATCCGTGAATAAAATTCTATAACGTAGATTTCGATTTTGATTGATCCAGCAGCAAAATTCCATACGAAGAGCGAAATCTGTAGGTAAGAGGGCTTGAACAGGCCGGATATAAAATGGATATAAACCATGACCTTTTAATGTTGTCCAAACTCGCATTTGTGGTACATTAACTTGTGCAGATACACGACGAACAGAGGTGCAGGGATTATTATCAATTTCTCGCAGTATAGTGTCCTTATTGTCTAGTACTTGCTGTATTGGACGCTCACTCGACGGTTTCAGGAAAGTTCCGCGTTCACGTAGGTGGTTGTGCTTTCGTGGGATAACTCGTCGGTATGGTAGTCAGATTTGGAAATCGCAACCCATATTCTCGAGCAGCTGCTACTGAGTTTCCATCACAAAAACCGTACACGTAATGGATATCGGCATACTCTCGCGTTGTGAAAGTAAACATTATCAACACTGTTAATAAGCGCAAGCAGGGAAATCAACTTTAAGGTACTTTACTGTTTGACATACAACTAAATAATATCATTTTGTATCAAATACCACTTAATGTCATTTATTGTTTCGGCCGCTTCAGTATTTAACTAGAAAAGGCCATAACTTCTTAAATAGTCGATTTAGAGAAAATGACCACTCTTTAGTTTCGACTTCTTTTCACGTCTCCTACGCGTAGGTGACCTCACGTTATGGGACACATAAAAATAAATATTGGCTTTTCTGAAATTGTAATTATTTAATAAATAATAATTTAACACTCTGTATTTTGAAAACGGTTTACTTTAGGGCATAATACTATATTTGGTCTAAAGATTACGTACACAAAGTAGTGACCTCACGTCGTGGGACACCCTGTATAATAACTGAGCAATCAACTTGTTCTGAATTTAAAAACAACTTCTGTTATTGCTATATTGATATGTAAGAAAAATAAGAACGCCCCAAAAGTAGCTTTGTGTTGCAAGTGTAAATATTGAAAAGTTTTGCAGAAAACGGAAGTAGTATCACAGTCAATTATCTGAGAAGTTAATAGTGTAACTACGCCCCCCCCCCCGCCGCGTTTTAAACGAAGCAAGTGATTAAAACTTCGTAACCCAAATCTAAGTAGTTTACTTACACCTAATTAATTGCACGAAGCTACGAACTACCCCGATTTGGGCAAATAAAGTAATATGAGCCTGATCGATTACCGATGAGCGTAATAGATATTTTGGAAATTAATAAGCATTAAAAGGTAATTGCGTCGCCGGTAAGAGCTAATGAGTATAATGTTATAATTTTTAATGTTGTTTCGAAAGGTGTCCAAAGTATTTTTTAAACGCTACATCATCAATTTCGCTTTAAGAAGGAACATCAAAATTAATTAACAGTAGATTACTTATCCACATTATGAAATTATTGTTATTACCAAAATAAATCATTTTCTATTTCGCTTCAGAGAATTATTTAAATCGGCCTAAATTTAGTACCTAAACTTTCCTGTTAAATCTACGACAGGTACGTAAGCATACATAATTTATGTAGTATTACGTTCGACACTTTATTTTCAGTTTTTCAGCAGCAGAAGGTATTAGGCTGAATAACTCTACGGTTAAGAGGATAGCGGTTTGTAATGCAAGGTGCATTACGTAAATGGATTTCCTGTATTTTCCTCGGAGAACTTAAAAAGTTATAGCGTCTAAATAAATAAAATAAGCGTCTAAAATAACACCAAATTGCCGTTTCTGGTCGCCCAAAAACCACGGAGAGCCCCACGTTAACACCAACATTGCATTCTTGCAGTTTATCTACATTTTATGTAACTTTCAAAACTACATTCAAAGCAGTCATAAAAAAAGACATTAATAGTGGGTGGTAATAGCATTTTTTACTGTCGGTATAAATGATATCGAGAAAATACAGCTGACATCAAATGAAAGCGTTGTGGGGAGAATGCTGATCGTTTACGAATCCCCCTTAAGTTTATGTGAGATTTATCTTGCATTTTATATACATTCAACCTACAAATTGTTGAAAGCAATATTTGTCAACATAAGCTTTCTTTTCTGCTATTGTAAGAAATCTTAAATCAAGCGTTAATCACACATCATCGAGCAGTTTTTATTTACTTATCAAATAAAATATACGAAGGGTATTTTTTAAATAAGGTCCGTGTTTTAATAAGAAGAAAAATACTGTAAATATCATTGAAATATATTTTTTTTCTATTTCGGTTTTATAAAGCCGTTCTAAGCGCACTGTTTTAGCTTAAAAACAGTACGTTAAGGAGGCCTATAATCGTACTGTTTTTAGTTTGTTTTTTTACGATGTTGGTAGTTCGATTTGAATTTGAAAGTTTGA
>JABXWE010011822.1:0-15059 GCA_014611495.1 Limonius californicus | reverse complement strand
CGAATAATTCATTCGAATGAAAACTTCTCGACCTACGTTCGTTTAGTGGCGCGCGCATCTCGAATGAAACAATTCGAAATATTCAATTATGAATAATCCATCTCCGAGATGCGAATAATTCATTCAAATGAAAACTTCTCGACCTATGATCGTTTAGTGGCGCCCGCATCTCGAATGAAACAATTCGAAATATTCAATTATGAATAATACATCTCCGAGATGCGAATAATTCATTCGAATGAAAACTTCTCGACCTATGTCCGTTTAGTGGCGCGCGCATCTCGAACGAAACAATTCTAAATATTCGATTATGCATGTATAACCAAGATGCTAATAATTCATTCGAATGATAAAAACTTCTCGAATATGTTCGTAGCGACGCGAGCATCTCGAATGAAATAACTCGAAATATTCAATTATGCATCCATCTCTGAGATGCGAGTAATTAATTCGAATGATAGAAAACTTCTCGGCCTACGCATCTTGAATGACACAATTTGAAATATTCGGTTATGTATGTATCACCGAGATGCTAATAATTCATTCGAATGATAAAAACTTCTCTGATTACTTTTGTTTCGTTGTTCGACTGGTAATAGAAATATCGTTTATGTCGGTATATACTTTGAGTAGTATTCGAATGAATTTGTAGTTCGGGAAGATACTACAAGACAAACTACAAAGTAATATATTTGACTTCTTTTGTGTGATGGGGTTGCATGAGCAGCTGAATTAACAAAATACGTTCTTAGAATTTCGAACCGGGCGGGCTTAAGTTACGATTATTTATTTCTACTTTTCCATACTTGCATTCAATAATATTAATTGTAGAATTTTTAGATTGATTATTATTCAATTAAATGTATTATTGTCACAAACTATATAAATAAATAAAATAATTTCAGCAATTTATGTCATTGTTTAAAAATATCAAATAAGCCAAATTTTTTGATCTTAATCAGTTACCATCATTTCTAATTTGTCCGGCTTTTAATATTATAACTTTCCGTTTAAACAATTTAGTGGCTAAATTGGTCGTGATATTTATGCTTATAAAGATATGAACTGTCAATCAATTATAATAAAATAAATAGAAATATCGTTAATATTTAATAACTTATAATATAACAGGGAAAACCATAAAACGGTATTTACAATCAGGTTAACCTTACAATGTGACAATTGCTGAAATGCGCGCGCATATTGGATTCGAATGATTAATTCGAATGAATATTTCGATTATTAAAATCATTCGAATAATAATCATTCAATTTTGCTCATCACTACAACGGTGATACCTTGCTGCGAATAATTCCTATTAAAAAATGAACATATAGGCGATTAGTTAGCAGTTTCCCATATTTACAAAGTTTACAGGTAATTTACACATCGGAGGTGTTTGTTTATATGTTAAAAAATTATGATAGTCAGTTAAATCAGAGAAATAAGTAAGATGTGTGTAGATTATACTATTTCATTTCGAATTAAATTGAAAAACATTAGTAGCAACGATCTTATTGTTAGGTTAGGATTTAATACCGTTTATACAACTAGTTCCAAAAATATATCATAACGAAAAATTATCGTCTTGAAACTATTAAACATACAAGCAGTATACTGGTGGAATATTTGGTCATAAAATACTCAATAATAACAAGTGTCACCGAACACTAGAGGTCGTTACAATTAGGGATCTGGGATTTGTAGTGATCTGTAAGAACCCTAAAATGTCTACACATATTATTTTTAGTATTTTATTACCATCATGTGTGCACCATTTTTTTTATTTAATCTCCTACATAGAGCAAATTTGTGTGAATGTTATTTTTCGCGTTGTACATAATTCTGTTAAAGGAAAATTGGTAGGCAAATTATTCCTTAGAATGCATTTTCCATCACATAAAAGTGAATTTGGATAGCCTGCTAAACTAAAACAACCAGAAGAATCTAAAAACACGACAATAAGAGGGATGTTCCATTAAAATAGAATATGGAAAGAGTAACCAACATAGATATAAAGAAACAAAATGTAGATAAAAATTAGAGAAACATCAGATCACTCCAACAATATAACAATCTACAGAAAACAGCCAGAGAAATGTCAAAATACAAAAATACCCATTAAAAATACAATACATATTTCATAACGTATAATATTTTTAAAGAAATTATCAAAAAAAGTTAGGTTATTACCAATTTAGAAGGTAGATAGAGGCAAAGATATATTACTCATAATAAAGAACTACACGATAAGCTACCCAAATAAGAACAAGAGATTGTCAAAGGTTAGTATAACTCGACGCAGAATTTTGTACAAAGTGTTTTTAGAAAATTTTGTAACGTATTATACAGAACTCTGTGTGGAAGTTTGTAAAAGATTCTGCACATTCGTGCTCAAAAATCTGCAGAATTTTGCACTTTTCTAGGAAGCTACGTAGTATTGATGCGGAAATGATCAGTTTTTAGTGTTCATCAAAGATCACAGAGGACAGAGCAGTAAATGTTCTACTACGTGTTTGTGAACATATGTTTCAACCGAATATTATGAACCCTTGGTAGAATTCTACATTATCCACAGTCATATGATTATAGACTCTTATAGATGTCGCCGTATTATGACCAAATTGCGCATGCTAACAGACAGAATTTCTCACAAAATTCTGGTTCGTGTCATTACTAAAAAAGGAAAATTTTAAAGTAATGCTGTATGCTCTGCGTAGTTTTTTATTTTTGTCTAGCACAAAAAATATTATAATTATTTTATTGTAATGTAGTATACAATCATTATTTGTTACTTTAATGAAGATGAACTTTATCATGTCATGATAAAATCCTGAAACTGCATGAATGTTGGTTGGTTGGTTCTATTTATATAAAAATAAACTATTGCCAAGAACTTGTGCTTCGTTTGGAGTAATCTCACGGAGGTTCCTTATATAAAGTTCTATAGAAGCGTCGGTATCTCATCTTAGGAAAAGTTTAGTTAAATTACTGCTTCTATTCTGTTTGATAGGTAGCTGGCCAATTTAATGTTTATTTAATTATTCGTACTTGAAAATTACAGTTAAATTGATACAATACTAAAGCAAAATCAGAACGAAAATCCACGTATAAAGAATATCATTAGGATTTTTTGGTGTACTAGTTTTAATTGTTAAAAAGTTGTTCTGCAATGTACAAGCTGAAATGTATGGTGCCAAGAAATTTTGATACACACAATCCGACTCGGCTGTAGCGAAACATTAGGAACTGCAAGTATTTCCTCGTAATATTCGTGAACGTTATATCCAGGAAAATTATAGGATTGTAGCTCTTAAACCTTAAATCCTAGGGTTAAGTCTAAAAACACTTTATAGAAGTGAACATTCGTCACTACAACAAAACCAGCGCAGCAATAATTTCAATTCCAGATAATAGTCATAAATTGAAGGGTTATTGAAAGTGTAGTAGTAGAACCTTTTTTAGTGGAGGCGCGTGGGACATAAAGGTACTGTCGAAAATTGAGCCACTTGCAGAAATTCTAAACAAGTGCCTCCTTATTAAAATGAGATTCCTTGAAAAACGTTTTAGGTAGAGTTTGTTTAGAGAAAAATAGTTTATGAAATGCAAAACATATTTTAATGTTTTGCTAGTCGTTCCCGGGAAGAGTGATCACTGTAAGCGAACTATACAGGTTGTTCCATAAGTTAAGATAATATGTCTCGTTGAGTTGTGCAGCAGTGCCTAAATTTTTCCCAGGCTAGTTTCTTCACACGAGCTTCTTGAAGTTTGAAATCGTATGAGGCGTATCTTTAACAACAAAGCTAAACTAATAGATATTATCGATGAATGTAGTTGTTCATCAATAAACTTAAGATATTAGTAACAAAAATGACTTCTGTACAAGTACAAATTGCAGATTTGTGACCCTAAGATTTTGTTGAAAACATGAGATTTAGATATGGCATCAAGGTAAATCTAAACGAGGCTGACAGTAAGTTCTATGTAATTTAACACTACTGTTCCGAATTTTATAGCTACGAAACACTTCTTTTTGTTCCTGTCGTTCCACTTGCATTTATGGAATAAACGTTTGCTGAATACACTGACATGATTTTGATTCTTGGAGAGGCTGGTGGTAATTGTAATTGCAAGGCTATATGCTGAACGCTATCCAAATAGAAGATATCAAAACCACACAGTTATTAACCGAACTGACCAACGACTTCGAGAGAGAAGAAGTGTTGGTCTAAAAAGAGGTGGTGGTGATCGTTCATTTATGGTAAGACAGCCCAATATTAAAGAAAATGTATTAGATGTAGTTGAATGGGAGCTTACGAGAAGCGTACGTGGTATTTCTCGCATAGTATACATACCAAAGTCGATCGTACACAGAATATTATACGACATCGGCCTATATCCTCTGGGGAAAACGAAAGTGCAACACTTATTACCACAGGATTATACTGCACGAATTAGGTACTGCGAATGGCTACTAAATCAATGTCGGGAAAATCCGAATCTGATTGGCAATATTTTGTGGACAGATGAGGCGATATTTATGCAGGGTGGGGTTTACAATACTCATAATAATCATGTTTGGGCAGATGAGAACTCATGTTCAAAGTCATCAATATCGATACGGTGTTAATGTTTGGGCAGGTATTGTAAATAATGATTTAATTTGTGATTTTATTGAAGAAGATTTTAAAATACTGTTGGAAAATGTTCCACAGATAATTAGACGAAATATGTGGTACCAACAAGATTGTGCTCCAGCCCATTATGAAATCATGGTTCGAGGTTTGGTGGATTGGTCGTGGGGTGCTATAGCTTGGCCGCCAAGGTAACCTCATCTAACGCCCTTAGATTTGTATTTATGGAATTATCTGAAACATTTGTTAAATCTCACATCAGTAAACAATGTGGACGATTAAAAAATCGTTGTTTAATACGAGTAGTTGCTTTGTGTTGTCAAAAGCTTCGGCTCGTCTACATAATAATGATTTTGTAATACATATTTTTTAATAGTTTTCCATAGTAACTACGACAATTGTTTTTCGCAGAGCACACAACATGCATATCGCACAGTTGCCAAGTTTCTAGCCTACGAAAAATTAATATTTTAGCTGTTTTATAATGAGAATGCACTGCTGACCAGCGTTACGAGGTGTTTTAAGGCGAGTTATGGGATGCCCTGTATATTACAGAAAACAATGCAAATCCAAATTTATTTCACAATTATTCGTTATATCCGGGATTTTGTTACACCGTAAAAGATCTAAGGCATTCTGTAAAGCATTTGTTTATTTATAGTTTTTTTGAAGATAAGTATTTGAGTGTTTATTCAAAAATGAAATATGTACGTAATGGGAATACTGTGTTTTTAACCATTTCCTTAAAAAAAGCTTGTTGATAACGAAGACTGATACGGATATGAAGATTACTTTCGCGACTCTAATTCTTCTTATTAGACTGTGTTTAAGTGGATTAGACTTTAAACATCAGATCATTCAAAACTCTATGATAAGGTTTTGAAGGTTCTCCGATTAAATGTTTCGGATACTGCTAAGGCTGCAGGCATCTCAGATGAACGTGCATTTAATATATTAAGCGGTTAATACTGCACCTTCGTAAGCCTTCGTATACATAATTTGTCTTGTTTAATATTGCGTAAAACAAAAATCTAAAAATCCGTATGTTTATGAAAGTATACTACAGATACCTGGAAGCGAGATTTTAATAAAAATAATTCAAATGTACGCCATTTTTTGTAAATGTAGATATTTATTAATATTTTATACATGCGCTGTTGAAACAGGGCACCTATAATGGGTCTTGACACAAACTGAATGTGTTGCAAACTTTCTAGCATTAAAACTAAGGTCGCTATGATTTTTTGAAAATTCTGATTTAAGGATCGTTTACTAAAAATCTGTTAATCCAATTAATTTACTTTAAGTTAGCTCTTACGGGCTAAATGTTAATTATCACGAAAACAGATTCATCGCCAGTGGTTTCAAGAAAATCTTAATAATGATGAAATTTAGAATAATACACTTTGTTCTGATTAAGCACGGTTTCGTCTAACTGGATATATCAATTCCCAAAACATATGCATGTGGAGTACTGAAAAAGCGCTTTAATTTCGTAAAACTGATTTACATCCTTTAAAAGTTGGAGCATGGATAAGCTATAACTGGGAGGAGAATCGTCGGTCCAATCTCTCTTGATGGAAATCGAAACGGAGAAAACGATCACAATAATATTCTTGAACCGTTTATAAACCAACTTCA
Organism: Limonius californicus; assembly: GCA_014611495.1. Taxonomy (NCBI): domain Eukaryota; kingdom Metazoa; phylum Arthropoda; class Insecta; order Coleoptera; family Elateridae; genus Limonius; species Limonius californicus. The sequence goes on along the minus strand of JABXWE010011822.1, from coordinate 8,784 downwards.
CGATGACGAACTTCAAAGTGGCAATTTCCAATAAGATTCTGCTAGACACGTTGCATAAGATACTCTGGAATACCTGCGAGAATTTTTCGATGACAGATTAATTAATAAAGACCTTGTGATTTGACTTTTTTAGACTATTTTGTGTTTTCATATCTGAAAATTACAATTTTTACACCATAGACGAGTTACGAGACAAATTTACCAGACAAATTTCAACTAATTGATGAAAATATGCTGATACATGTTTTACAAAAAATGAAACGCTGGGTCAATTTATTTTTAAATGCCGTAGGCCAACATTTTACCAGTTGCTGAAGAAGATTGTGTCTTTTTATGTCTAATAGAAATAACTGCAATCGATAATTAAAGGAAGAATACATAAAAAGAGGAGTGTGGGAAGAAAAAGATTATCTTGGCTCCGCAACATACGAAATTGGACAGGAATGGCGGCATTACAACTATTTCGAGTAGCTGAAAATGAAGACCTATTTAACCAAGTGATAACTGATAACCAACCTCTGAAAACGGAAACGGTCTACAAGAAGAAGAAGACGTTTAATACCATTATATCATTTATTATGCTGAAATATCACTGCATTATTACATTCTAAATGTCAATCTTCTTGGTAGATGTCGCTTTAACTGACGACTTATTTAAGGTTACATTGTATAAAGCTAATACATATAGGCGATTTAGAATCCATAGCGGCCCAGGACTTAAAGGCTTATTCAATACACGTTACAAACTGCCAAAGAAGTCTTTAGAGGCTGCTGAAAAGGTAACGGCATGGATTTTCTAGGAAAATAAAGGGATATTGTTAACAGACTATCTTCAAAGGATTGGGGAATATCAAGCGAGTATCACGTTAACATTTTGGACCAACTGGAAAAAATAATTTTGAAACAATATCAGGTTCAGTGAGGAAAAGAGTCCATATAAGCGTCGTTCTCATCGTGAAAGTCAAAGAATTAAAGTACGATTTGGCATGACATTCGAGTCGAGTCGAAATCTATTTAGAAACTATAGAATATTTTGCAGGTGTTTAAAGTACCGAAATTTCATCATAATACAATTATTTTGGAGTATCGTTGCTGCAAGTTCATTGTTGTTAAGGGAGGTGATATAAAGATATAAAAATAATATCAAAAAGAGTGTTCTATTTAATTTCGAGAACATTTTAAACGATCCTCGTATTAAAACGGTCACCAGGCAACTGGAAAAATTATAAAAATGTACAATACTCTATGATCTAACTCGATTTGGCAAGCATATTGTTCGGTTTCCTCAATAAAAATTGCGACATCAACAGGATCTTAAAATTAATATTTTATAATACGGGAAAACTAAGTCGGAAACTTCTTAATTATTTCGAAATAGAAACATAAATTAAAGTGATAAAACTTCCGGATGAAAGAATACATGAGATTGACAACGAACTGCACAAGAAAACTTTTTTAATTATTCACGATGGGATAAAACTTTGGCCGAAGCAACAAAAGTAATATAAAACTGAAGTAAATAATTTATCAGAAAAATGTTTGCATGCAGCAGGCTAGAAAGAGAAACACGATGGAGGAAGCTTTAATTTATAAATTGTAATCTATCTAATTTAAATCCAGCTACGAAAATTTCCGAACAAACTTTATGAAATTAATACAGTTGTCAGCAAGACAATGGTTGTCGTGGGAGTTATCTGAACTAATTACGCCAATTACTGCTCCCTAGCCTAAAGGTTTCAGAAAATTTGCTTGTTTGCGTGGTGACATGCGAAGAAAGGCGGAAAGAAGGGTTTTATAAATTATGAATGTAATTCAACACAAGCATAATTTGACTGCAGATGTACCGAGAAACAATTTTGTTTGTTTATTATATTATTTGACCTAAAAATTATTTACATATGTATGTTTAAGAATCTTCATCAGCCGTAAAATGGTAAAATCAAAGCTTCCATCGGGATTTCTAATTACCTACATTCGTAATTGAAGAAAATGTTAAATTTCAGTTAAATTAAGATTGCAACCATTTTCTCACAAAATTTGACTAACAGGGTCCGTGGGTCCCAGGTTACCTCTGGTTTAGCCGCTCCTGAGACAAGCCAGCGTAGATTTACATCTCATCATCGAGTAAATCAAAATTATCCGACATGGCATGGGAAAATAGGAAAGCTCAAAATTGTTTTTGAACTTGAACACACGTTTCTCTTATAATTTCGGCAATTATCTTTAACTATTTGGTTGAATTACTATGTTAATAGTAGTAATAGTATATAATAATAATCTTCTTAAAATTTTAGAGAGAAGATTAACATAAAGCTGTCTTAAACGGATTTCCATTATTCGTTATCTAATTATTCTTTCACGGGAAAATTATATACAGTAAGTTTAGGATGCGTTCCTAGACGACAAAGCGTTAAATGACACAGCGTTAGATGAGGTGATTTTAACACAGTAAATAGAAAAAGGGGAACACACAATCAAAAATAAACAAATTTTACTTTAATTTTAAGTTATTTTTATATTAATTTGCACAATAATATATGTTACATAACACATAAACACATGCACACACGGATTTTTTGCGATGAAGTCGTTAGTCTCATTTGTCGCTTTGATTTTCTCTCGTTAGCAAATGTCCAAAACGCCTCGTCTTGCTTTTGCACTCCTTTCAAAATCTGGATCATTCGTTACAATTTGATTAACGATTTCGGTTATCGGTACCAAACGTTTACTAAGGAAATCTGTAGCAGGTTCTTCGTTTTCAGAATTACTATCTTCAAGTTCTATATGAATTCTTTGTTCTGTCAGTTCTTGAAGGTCGGCGTTGGTAAGGCTCTCACCGGAAACCTGCAGTAACTCCTCAACATCCTGCTCATCTACATCTCCTAGTCCTGCTGTATCGATTAGGTTGATAATTTGGCCAAAGATAGGCTCTTATCGTTGAGACTCCTTGGATACCTCCGGCCATATCTTCTTCCACACTCCGTTCATGCATTTATCAGTTAATTCTTGCCAAGCGAGGTCGGTATTGCCTATGTCATCCATAATGTTATATTTTTTCGAAAATTGCACAATTAATTCTTTATTTTCGCCGTTTGCTTTATCAATAAGTTGTTGAAATGTGCGACAAAGATAATATGCCTTAAAATTTGATATGATTCCCTGATCTATCGGTTGAATTAACGACATAGTGTTGGGTGGTAGGAAAACTACTTCAACCGGAATGTAAGTGTTTAAGTCGGATAAGTTGGTGGGATGGCTTGGAGCATTCTCCATCAGTAATAGAGCCTGTCGTTTAATTTTTTTAAATTCAGAGTAACGTTTTACAGGTGGACAAAAATATGTGCTGAACCAATTTTGAAAAATGTTTCTAGTAAACCAAGATTTCTTATTAAATTCACAAATCACAATTAAAATCCCTTTCATGGATCTTGGCGTTTTGGGATGATACACAAGTAGAAGCTTTAATTTAAAATCACTCAGAAAAGTCCCGCCTCGTTAAAGCTGGTTCTGGAGGATAATTCCCTCTTTTAATTATGTCTTTTACAGCTGCTGGAAAAGCTGAAACAGCAGCAGTATCTGCACTCGCCGCTTCTCCGGTGATTCGAATGTTGTGGAGGTTGCTTCTTTTTTAAATGTATCGAACCAACCTCCGCTAGCTGCAAAGTTTTCGCTTGTTGTTATGTTCGTTTAATTTTGCCGCTTCTTACGGATTAGAGTCTAATTTTATTGGTTGGTCCGTAGCAGATTACTCTCTCATAATTTGCCGAATACAGTCTAGTGGACTATTTTTCTTGTTATCCTAGAGAAATGCCGATGAATGTTTTGTCTACGCGCTTGACCGTGAACGTTTGCTGGAAATTTTCTGCTTGAGGGAGCCCTACGTGTTAATTGTTTTAGAATTCTTGCAATATATTTCCTCATATGGTGAAATACTTCAGCTGCTGGATATTTGCGTTCGTTTGTTCAGGAGTTGACTTAAGATCTCCTTTCGACCCGGTTGTTTGCTAAGACCTCAGCACCGACAACAAGTACTACAAGGGCGGTTTTGGGTTTCGATGGGTCTCCATTGCGTGAATTTTCGTACCGCTGTTATCACAGTGAGGTGAACAGAACCATCGATAAGTGTCGGATTTAAGAAATACGCTGGATTTAACCGTTGGAAGACAACTCATTGCTAATTTGCTTATCGCCTTTGGCGGATTAATGTCGAACCCCATTTTCCGACACTCTGGATGTGCCGCTGTTGCGACAATACAAGAACACCCGAAATTTCCCGTTTTCCCGAAGAAAGTCGTGATCCAGCCTTCAGTGGCGTGCCTGCGATTTTTTGTCTGCTTCGCAAGTACCTAGATACACCCAAAATTGTGCCTCTCTCCCTACACCCTACCGAAGAAAACTAAGTTAAAACTTGCCAATGTACTATACAGTAATTGCTTTCCTCTGTTTACCAGTGCTTCGTTGATAACTAAGAAATAGAACAGTTTAATTACCTTGTAATATTAACAGTGAGGCAACTTTCAGTTGCCCAGCGTTTCATTATTCGTTAAGGGTAAAGTTTATTTAATTCTGTAAACTCGAACGTCGCTGGCTGCGACCTGCGATCTGTTCATTGAAGTAAATATTGCAAGCACCCAATTTTGAGCCTTTTTTATGCTTCTATCAGACCGCGTTATATCGAATCAGCGTTAATCGAGGAAGCGCTATACGAGGTCTTACTGTATAATAATTCCAATAGTATTGTAAGTTTATAAACACTGCAATCATTTTAAGATATTCATTGGCTTGTTGAAGAATTTGTTCAAAAGCTGCAAATGACATCCCAGAAGAGGTAAAAGAAATTAGCAGACCAAAAGGGGTTTGCACTTATTCTTCTTCGCCGCGCTCGAAACCGCAGCTATAATGCAATAACCTTCAGCGATTAGGAATCATTCTGAATTTGCGTAGAGAGTGTGCAAATAAATCTCAGAGTGAGATTACGTTCCGTTAAGAAAAACATGTATGGTAGGTAAGTTCTAATTCCTGCGAAATTAAATAACTTATGGTCCGAATTAGTGGTGTAGGCATGTGCACTTAATTTTGGATTAGGAGGGTGTAGAGCGCACAAGAAGCTACCCTTTCCGAGAATCAAAGACGGCACTGTTGGCTATGGGCCAAGGAACATCAGAACTAAACCACAACGCAGTAGAAGATGGTACATTTACTGAAGAATCGACTTTTAACATCAGTGATCGTGCTGGAAATACGTATGTTAGAAGGTTTCTCATGGAAGAATATTTACCAAAATGTGTACTTCAGATTATTAAGTATTAAACCACCGTTATGGTATAGGGGTCTGTTTAAGAAGAAGGTCTGGGATAATTAATGCTACAAAATACCTCGAGGTATTGCAGGGTAAGATTGTACCTAGTGGGGAACATGGGAAAAGTTTATTTTCTGCTATGTACTGCTCTTTCCCACTGGTAAAATCGTGGATGACGATTAATAAATGGACAGGTTGGATTGGCCAGCGCAATCCTCAGAGAACTTGTGGTAAAGTGTATCAAACACCATATCTAAAAAAAAAACTACTCACATTTGTGTTGTACACCTAGTTTCGCTATATTTTGAAGGAGGAACTAGGAAATCTGATAATTTCCATGCCAGAAAATGTATATTATTTTTCAAGAACAATGGCTGATCAATACAACATCAGAATTTGTTTACATTTAAGTAGTACCTTGGAGGTTTTTTATAACTACTAATCTTTATGAGTCACCGCTTCTGCTCTGCGTTTGCACTCGTACTTATAGAAAAATTGTGCGTGCCTAGGTTTGGCTAATATAAGTAATAGAAGTCTATTATAAGTAATCTAATGATTATATCATTGTTTTATAATGAACTTCTTAGATTACATAGTCGAACAGAGTTTGAAAATTATATATACGCCAAACAGGAGCACTTATCCTCATGTAAATATTCTGCAAATAAAACAGTTACGTTTTAAAAAAGTACTATGGCGTCAAACTGATACTTTCGCATTCATCTCTTTCGCGCCAATTGACGTAGTCCACGTAGTCTACAGTAAAAAGTACATTAACATTGTAGTCCTAACGTGGTGTGGTGTAAATACTTTAAGTATTTAATAGCGTAATATATTTCACGCCATGTAATTCCAATCAAACATGACACAGAACATGTTTTGAAAGACTTTTGAAAATTACAATCCAATATTTAGATTTAACAAATTAGTTTAACTATTTAGTATTTCCCTTAAAATTATACTAGACGTTATTCAATAGTTATTTTTATAACAAGTGCCGAAAACAATTCATTACATACAAGTGCAGAATTTGATTTGACGAAATCTGCACGAGTATATGGAATTGTTTTCGGCACGTGATATAAACAACATTTTACCTACAACTGTTCACTGAAAAAATTATTATAATGTGATTAAAATTCATAAAAAATTGATACTATCCCGTCAAATCGTCATTTTACGACGTTGCTAAGCGCGTTGCTAGGGTTTGTTGATTGCTTCATTGTTCTTGGGCGCCATTAAAAAAACGCATTATTAATTCATTTCTGTAACTCAATTTGACATTTCTGTAAACAAAAAATACATGTGTTTTTTGGAAACCTCGAAAGCACAAGTGCGTTAAACGTCTCCTTCCCAACCGTTGTCAAGGCTATTTTAGTTACGTAATAATAATAAAATCAAACAGTTGTAGGTAAATTAGTATATTATATACCTAGGTTGAGAAGTGAGCTATTATTTACCGAGAAATTTTATATCCTGAGGCGCGTAGCGCCGAAGGATATAATTTTCGAGGTAAATAATTGCCTTCTCAACCGAAGTATATAGGTATAGTATTTTTTTTACTACTAATAGCCGAACTAACACCAAAAGATCTTATTTTTATTTTAAAATTAGCCATTTCCCCTATTATTCAAACATATCGAAATATTAAGTAGCCTGAGGCTCGATTATCAAGGCAACGAATAAAACAATTGAAACTGATGGGTTCCAATGAACGTCATTATTCTAAAATTCACAAATTATCGAAAATATTAATAATACTGAAGTAAATTTTTCTACATTAAATAATGGTAATTCTATTAGTAGTGGAAATGCAGCAGTGCACATGACTTGTAATAACTGTACAATCAACTATTATTTTAAATGATTTTCATATTTTTTGATAATTTTCATTATCTTTATTAACCTAGGTAAATAATGAATTATTATTATTTACCTAGGTTAATAATGAACTACTTCTCATTACACAAATGAGGTAGACAATAAGGTTTTCTCATGTTAGTAGTAAAAAATAGTATATTATTATACGAGTTTCATAACGGGCTTATAGCAGCACGCGTGGGTTTGGGGCACGACGAGCGTAGCGAGGAGTGCTCCAATGGAACAAGTGCTACAATGCCCGTTATGAAACGAGTATAATATACTATTTTATCTACTTTGAGATACTTGTTATGTAGAAATTCAAAATTTCTGATAGAGTTTGTGGTTATGTATATTCGACATCTGACATTTGTCGTTTTATGACCAAAGTGAAAGCAAATGTCACCAATCTTAAAAACCAAAAAGTTACCAAAAACAGTTTAATAATAGAGGATTTTATTACCAAAAACAGTTTAATAATAGCCTCCATTATTACACTGTTTTCGGTATCATAATGGACCTATTATTAAATCAAAGTAGATAAATTGAATTTTTACAGTATTTGGTCTTGTATATGGTAATTTGTTGATTCTACATCCGGTAGATACTTACTGCAACTAGAATGTACAAATTTAAAGAGTTAGTAAACATTTCTGCAACTTTAATATGCGCTTAGAAATATTTCAAGTATATTATGGTAGTACGGAGTTTAGATGAAAATTCTTCCTAAGTTACTGAAAAAGTGTCATTGTGTTAAAAATATTTACACTACCCTAACAAAATATCTTCTAACTAGTGTATATTAAACAGAAACTTAATTAAAAAGTTATTTATTCCGCTTTATAAAGTATATTCTAAAAATAGTATGTACAGGGTGTCCCAAATTGCTTGGCAGTTTTCGCTATTTCCAGACCAGGTAGAGAAAAACTGACAAATGAGTCTAGAGCTCGATTTTTATGAAACGTCGATAGGTGAAAACCGCATTTCGATATCTCTAATCGATTCCGAGATATCGTCAAAAATTGACAATTGACCGATTTCGAAAAAATGTCACAACTTTTTTAGTTGTGAATATTTTTTCAAACGGTAAAAACTTTCTACAGGCACTTTTCAACGTAGAATAAGATACATGTATCAAATTTTTTTTATCGCTCATCAGTTGTTTGATATCAAGGCCAACTTTGTTATTTCAAATAGAAACCATACTTATCTTTGACTTCAAAAAATCAAAAAAAAAATAGGCTTTCCAAAAATATATATGTCGAGATATGTCTAGTCATCCTTGCTGTCAAAATAACATATTTCTCTTAAAAAATGGCATTTTGGTGACATTTTAACAGAGTTACCCATGGAAAACAAGCGTTTTATCGTAGATGTAATATCAAGTTACCTTGCATATCTAGAAAGTCAGTTTGACAGTAAATAAAATAAATACTCAAGTTGAAAGCTGTTATATTACCCGTCTGCATCGAAATGTATGAAAACTTTGAAAAATGCCAGATGTTCATATGTTTCATTGAATCAGGCCGAAATGCTGAAGCTGCAAGAGATCTATATTTCGAACGATACCCTGAGCGCCAGCAGCCCAGCGCCCAAATATTTCCTAGATTGGAAAGCACCTTGAT
>JABXWE010011809.1:0-12075 GCA_014611495.1 Limonius californicus | reverse complement strand
ATTGTAACAGAAAGAAAGAAATCTTGACGAAAAACCTGTAATTTACTTACCTTAATAAATTACAAATCAGTTGCAACTAAATACTTGTTCATTTTCACATTTTGTTGGGCCAAAATATTTAACTACCTGAACTGTCACACAGTTTGACATACAGGTAAATGTCATTCAAAGCTCATTACAGCTGACTGCAGACGGAATAGCTTTTTTTCTAGGCTTGCTGCAATTGACTTTTTAAAAAATCACTTTGTATAATTGAAACATTAAACTTTTCATGCGAATGCTGTTGCTGGTCATAAATAAGAGCGTATTTATAGTGGCTCTCAAATTTTATCCTTGTAAGGAACCGATTTCTGTAATCTCTTGAGATTCAGTATAAATTTACTGTACATATACAGGGTGTTTCCAAATAAGTGCGAACGTTTTTAGGGGGTGATTACTTGTCGAAAATTAAAGGGGGTCTTTCATGTAAACAAAAGCTCTTAGGCCTGTCCTTGAAAAGTTACACGCTTCCAACAATGAGGAAAAAAATTAGTTTTTTTGCTTTTGTGAAATTGTTGAAGAGTTAAAGAAATGGCATTTTGTGGGCGTGTTCTAGCAATAAAACTCTACCTATGAATTTTTTTTAAATTTTGTTGTGATCTTTTAAATGGGTGAAACATGCAACCCCTATTCCATTTTTTACCAGAACTTTTTAACAAAATAAAATTTCTTGATTTAAAAATATCTGTTGAAAAGAATGATTTAGTGCTAAACTTTTTTAACTCTTGTGTTGTTTCCGAAAAAGCAATAGTTTATTAATAAAAAAATAAAATACAACATCGTGCATGAACGGATCTTCTGCAAATGGAATCGAAAAAATCTAGTAGGTGGCTGTCACGTTTTGTTTGCACAAATTATGACCTCAATCGTAGTATTTTAAAATTATTCCGCTTGTTTTAACTTTTAATGTAGGCATGTACCAGTACCATGTTTTGTTTTAATAGAATATCAAATTAAAAATACAAACAATACAAAATTATGTGTTTTACAACAAAGAAAAAGACAACAAGATCAAACGGAACAGAGTTATAAAAACTGCACGAAATGACCACTTCCAACCATTAGACAGGAATCAAGTCTTCGTCTCATATGTAGATTGGCGCAAACGTTGAAATATTCCGGGTGTGTTTTGGATTGTCTCGCAGCCTGCAATGATGCGATTCCTTAAATCATTTACACATTCAATGGGGGTCGTATAAACCAAGGACTTAAGGTGACCCCAGATGCACAAGTCCAAGGGGTTTAAGTCTGGAGATCTGGGAGGCCAATGTTGAGGTCCTGCTCGGCCTATCCAACGATTTGGATACACGTCGTCCAAGTACTGACAAGCAGTTATGCTAAAATGGGCAGGCGCACCATCGTGCATAAACCACATTCGTGGTCGAATAGCTAGTGGAACATTTTCAAGTAAAATGGGAAGCTGCTCCTGGAGAAAATTTGTATAGGATGCACCATTTAGCCTCAACGGTAGAAAATACGGTCCAATAACATTTTCGCCAATAATTCCGACTCACACGCTAAGTGAAAATTCATATTGGTACCGACGACCTTCTTGAATTGCATGTGGGTTTCTTCGGCCCATAGATGGTTGTTATGAAAATTTGTAATCCCTTGCCTTGAAAAGTTGGATTCGTCAGTGAATAATACGTTTTCTAAAAATTGAGCATTTTGGGTAATCATTTGAAGACTCCATTGACAAAAGTGTACTCGATGGGGAAAATCTCGCGGCAAAAGTGCCTGGACTCGTTGAAAATGGTAAGGATACAATTGGTGATCCTTTAAAATTTTCCAGATTAGTTTATTGCAAACATTTAGTGTTTCAGCAAATTGCCTTGTACTTAATTCTGGACGATCTTCAATCATATTAAGAACCTTTTCTTCCAGTGCCACCGTTCTTATTACTCGTGGACGATCACAAACAGTTTTTCGTTTTTGAAAAGTCCCTCTTTCACAGAGACGTTGGTGAAGACGTGCAAAAATTGTGTGATGAGGTATCACGCGCTGAGGATACATCTCTGCATAGAGCCGTCTAGCTTCCAAAGAATTTCCATTGGCACGACCATACATAAAATGCATATCGGCCATTTCAGCATTAGTGTAATTATTCATATTGAAGATTCAAAAGGCACAATTGAACTTTCAGCTACCACATAAAAATCAAAGCGACTTGACAGCCACCTACTAGATACTGCAATTGAAGTTATAATTTGTGCAAACAAAACGTGACAGCCACCTAATGCCATTTCTTTAACTCTTCAACAATTTCACAAAAGCAAATAATACTAATTTTTTTTCTCATTTTTGGAAGCGTGTAACTTTTCAAGGGCAGGCCTAAGAGCTTTTGTTTACATGAAAGACCCCCTTTAATTTTCGACAAGGAATCACCCCCTAAAAACTTTCGCACTTATTTGGAAACACCCTGTATAATATATAATATATAATTTGCATATTAATAATAAAGAAACTCCTTTTATATTACTAATACGAGGCTTATTCGGAAACTAAGAGCCATTTAAATATTCCCACGGAATGAGGTGTGTAGTTAATTTAGTGCATTATAGAAGTGCTTTGGTGGTTGATGAGCAAGCCACGCGCCACTTTACTATGGTTTGGTCATTGTAATATGTTGTACAATAAAGCACTAAAATGAACAATACGATTGAAAATCCCGTCAAGCGTAAAGTGCTCGCGACTGTTGAGCTACATTGACGAAATGGTTTTGGACGAGTGGCAGTCCTATAAAAAAATTACAACTGAGGTTAGATATCAAATAAATGTGTAGCTAAAATAGCTAATTTAGTAGTAGCTATAGTGTAGCGTAATTTAGCTACAAATTTTACTCAACAATTTATACAGTAGCTAGTTTTTTAAAGTAGCTTTCCCAAGATTGTAGATAATTGCGTAAAAGTTAGGTATCTTTTGTATTTTCAATTAGAATTTTTACACATTGTACTTACTGTATTAAAAGCTCGTATAATTACTCAGAATATCTGTCTAATTTAACATGCTCCTCTGAAAAAAAACGAACATAACATATGTGCGCTAGTGCGTACAATACCGGACCAAAATCTTAATACCGGTATTCGATATTCAAAAATTTTATCACTGGGATGCCAGTATTAACACCGGTATTAGTATTAGAAAATTTACTTATTAGATTTTGATCTAGTTATTATAACATATTTCAAAAATAATATCCATAATATATAATGAAAATCTATTTTAAAATTAACGTTGACTTCTTCTTAGCGTTCCAATCCGTTACCGGATGTTGACAACCATAATGGCTATTCTTATTTTGTTAACCGCTGCCCTAAATAACTCCGTTGTGGTTTTAGCGTACCACTGCCTGAGGATTTTCAGCCATGATACACATTAGTTACAAAATGAATTCCAGTACCTTAACATTTTTTCTTTATAAGTAGATAAATAAAGAACATGATAGGAACATAAAATATAATGCATGAATGAATTCTGTAAGTATAAATAAATTTAAAGTCCTTTATAGACCCAACATATATGTTTTAAATTAAATAACAAATATATTAATATATGTGACTAGTAAATTATAATTATTCATTCAATTTATTTATTTACGATTACAAAAAAAATAATAAGTAATAATAAGTAAGCATTTATTTCTCTACAAGTATAAATAAAGGGCTTGGATGGCTCAGCGGTTAGACAGCCAGACTTTGGATGTAATAGTCCGAACGCTTCCCGGTTCGAATCACTCCAGGGGTCGGAAATTTTTCTAATTCCCTGGGTGGTCGGTACTGGGTCACGGTCTCTATTTGCCATTGGGGATCAAATTAATGACACTCCTCGTATTTCGGTCGCGTTAGAGGAGTAACAAGACCATAAACAAAAACATCCACACACCAGGCAAGTCAAGCACGGTTTCGCATCAACACGGTAATCCGCAGAGTCGGGCCCTGTTGTGCATGGCACAAACTAGCTTACCCTTGCCTCACACCGCCTCGACACTGCGCAAGCGCTACAAACGAGGATCACGATTATAATGATAAGAAATACAACAAAAAAATAACAAATAATAAATTTTATAAATATAACAAAATCAAGTTTCTTTTATGTGTAACTATTATACCAACTAACAAATAAAAAGCACAAACAATCGATGGTTTCATCATTGAAGGAGGACAGAATTTTTGTGCAGATTTGCCAGCCGCAGAAAATGTCCTTTCCGACCACACACTTGTTGGTGCAATGATCAATAAATAATCGTATGCGTTTTTTGAATACGTCCCTTTTGTTCCAGTTGTTTCAAAAAACGTTGTTTCATATTTTTCAAATATAACTTTTATAGCAAAATGAATACCGAAATGCCGATATTTTTTTACATCAATAGCGGACAAAATTTGCCCGGGAACACTATATTTGGGATCCAGGAATCCCGATACTGTAAGCACTAATGTGCGCTAATAATACTTTCTTGCTAAAGAAAATGCATTTGAAAAATTATGAAAAAACGGCATAGGAACCGTCTGGAACAACAAACTAAATGATATTGTATCTAAATATTTACTACACAAAAACGAATAGGGATATTGTAATATAAAGCATATATGTTTGTATTATTGGCGGCTAATGATCGTCTATTATTGATAATTAGAGCAAGCGGCAATGTTCGATGTTATAAGCAAAAAACAATCTAATCCAGTTGCAATTGTTTAACCGTATTAGTGTCAAGTCTAGTTTGTGTGTTTGATTGAATAGTCTTTCCTGTCTTCTTAAGATCTTTTTTGTTAATTGTTTTTTTAATTGTGTGTTACCTTTGTGTTCGTAATAATAAACAACAATGCGGAGAAACCATTTAACAATAGAACAACGAAATTTAGCCTTTGCAATTCACCAAAGAGGAGATCGCCAGGTCGACATTGCTGATATGTTAAGAACCACGCAGAGCGTAATTTCACGTGCCTTCCGCGCTTTAGAGAAACAGGTACGACTGCAAGAAGGCCTGGAAGTGGATCTTCTCGCATCACAACACCTCGTGAGGGTCGACTTCAGGTAATTTATGCACGAATAAACCCCTTTGCAACTGCTCGACATCTACAGCAAGTGCTTTAGAATGCCACAGGAAATCAAGTCTCCGACCAAACTGTGAGAAATCGATTGTTTGAGGTAGGAGTTACCTCATACCGCCCCCTGAGATGTCTTGCAAGAACTGTGGCTCAACGAAGACACCGGGTGGAATGGTCAAGACGTAAGCTTCAAGAAGCAACACCGTGGGACGAGTGCAGATATTATCTCAGCAATGATATCCGGCGTCAAAGAGTATCTCGTGGTGCCAGACATCGTACCTTACCTCAGTATACCCAACCAGTCGTTGCCTTTGGTGGTGGTCTTATGGTATGGGCTGGAATTTTTTTAGGGTGGCGTACTGACCTCTATATATTTAATGGCACACTCAAGGGCCAACGTTATGCCCAAGAGATCATTATGGACCATGTTTTGAACCGTCGCGGTCGCAACGCTGTTGGACGGGAATATTTTGTTTTTCTTGGCGACAGCGCAAGGCCGCATCGAGCTCAGGTTGTTTTAAAGATGCTTCAAGATGAGGAAATAAACCATATTGCTCATCCTCCGCTATCTCCAGACCTCAACCCCATCGAGTATGCATAGGACCTTCTGCAGAGACAGGACAACTGGATCATCATAATCCAAAGCCTACTACTATGCAACAGCTGAGGGATGTATTGCCGGTGCTGTGACATCAAATTCCACAAGAACATATTGCTAATTGCATTGAGAGTATGCCAGCAAGGTGCAGAGCAGTTGTTACTGCCAGAGGAGGTATTAGAATTTAATAAATTTAGGTTAAGTGAAACGAGACAATAACGATTTCTATTATAATATTGTTAAACTTCTTCTTTAAACGTACCTTTGTTGTAATTTTCATGCTCATACTAAAAAGACGTTACATTTTGTTATTTTGATAGTTTTTTATTGCAAATGCAATTGGTGGTGCCTTTAAGTGTCTTGCACTGCAATATCCCTATTAATTTTTGAGTACACAATGATGCCATCACTGGGATTCCAGAAGTCTTGCACTGCATAAAGTAATTTGTATCGCATTCAGCATTAACATTCAAATATTCCACAGGGAAATTAAATACTGTTTTTTACAGGATACTAGAATAAAAAGAAATCCCTCCAACTTATCTTTGCAAAACATATCAGCATTTCAAGAAACCATTAAACCGTATAAAATAGAAGTAGATCAAGATTTGCTTTTTGAAAAATGTATTTTCCTAAAAAGGATTATATTAAGGCAATCACCTTGTAAGGAGTGTGCGGGACTGTCCCGCACAAAAGTGGTTTGTCCCACCCCGCGTCCCGTATTAACATTCGATGGCCCGCAGGTAAATGATGTACTGTTTTTTACAGTATACTAATAAAATAATGTCAACCAATAAATTCTCCCACACTTATCTTCGGAAAACATTCCAGCATTTTAAGAAATCACCGAAATTACCAAAGCATATCAAACAGAACTTTTTTTTTTAATTATACCGGAGATTTACAATCTGCTTTACCTAGCAATAGGTAGATTAGTTCAATGAATTTACAATGAAGGGAGAAGTAGTCCAGTGATTACACTCCAAATTTACTATTACTATTAATGTAATTAGCTTGAGAGGTAGTTTAAAATGGTGCTATGGGTCCACATCCGTAGGCCATTTTCTGCTCGGTCTTCTTTGTACTACTGCGGGATCGTTAAAAGTACCAGATTCATTGTTTGGGTGTCCATGGGGGTTGTTTAAGTAACTCCTGGTTAAATTACAGATTACGTTTTCAACGAGGGGAATGCCTGAGTCCGCATATTTGTTTTATTTTTTTGAAGAATACGTCTTCCTAAGTAGGTTCTTGGCAGATGTAGCAGATATTGAAAAAATGAATTTGATTTTTAATTGTTGTAATGTACAGTATAGATGTTATATATATTGAGAATTGGTGCAGTGAATAGATATACACGCATGCGCACAACGAGTAGCAAAGAAGGTTAACATGGCTGCCCATGGCGCGTTTACTTGGAATTGTAACCAACTCCAATAAATTTAAAATATAATGTTATTTGTATTATTAGTGTTTACTTTTTCATAAATAAAGAGTTCTAAAAACACAACAGTTGGCGACGAGGATTGAGCGAATCTACAGCAGCAATAACAATTGTCCGGTGTGGAACACGTGCAGTGAGAGCCGAGAACAAAGAAAAGTGCACCATCAACTACAAATACAAGTCCTACAATTACAATTACTACTACGATGGCAACTACAAGTACTACAACGATGCAAGCCGTATTTGCAATTGAGAATTTCGACAATTCAAAATACCAGTGGAGCAGATGGGTGAAACGCCTGGAAGGAGCTTTTACAATATTCAGTGTACCAGATACAAGTAAAGTACAATATTTACTGCATTACATGGGAGCAGAGGCCTACGATACAATTTGCGACAAGCTGGCACCTGAAGATCCTGCTGAAAAAGGTTACGAGGAGCTGGTGGAAATTATTAGGCAGTACTACAATCCGGCACCGCTAGAAATAGCAGAGAACTTCCGCTTTCATCAACGGAAACAACATGAAGGGGAAAGTGTTCAAGAATTCCTAACTAGCCTGCAGAAGTTAGCAATAAACTGTAAGTTTGGGAGTTATTTAAAAACTGCATTACGAAATCAATTAGTTTTTGGTTTACGAAGTGAGAAAATTCAAAATAGGCTTTTAGAAACTAAAGATTTAACATTAGATAAGGCTGTAGAAATAGCTGTGGGGATGGAATTGTCTGCTAGGGATGCAGCCCAGTTGCATCAAGGTGCAGCAATTAAGGCAATTAACGTCAAACAAAAATTGAAAAAGAAATATAGTAGTTCAAACACCACTACTGCTACAAATACAAATCATTCTGTACCCGCAGACATTTCTAAACCTAAACTTACAAACCAATGTTACAGATGTGGTAGTCCACAACATTATGCAAACAAATGTAATAAGATTAATGCTGTATGTAGTTTCTGTAACGTTAAAGGGCATATCCGTAAAGTATGTACTAAATCCAGGCAAGGAACCACTAATGCAAACCAAGTGGAGGTGGAGGAAATCGTTGCACTGGAAGGTACGGAACATTCTACGTTCCGAGAAAAATTTTTAACGTATGTTACAATCAACAGCAAAAGGGTAAGGTTTGAGATTGATAGTGGAGCTTCAGTAACAATTATGGGTATAGAGCAATTTAAGTCGTTGTTCCCAGATTCTACCATCCAACCTACAAATTTAAATTTAGTAACATACTGTAAAAATACTTTGAAAGTCTTGGGTTTTATGCCGTGTAAAGTTTCATATGAAGGGAAATTGTACAATCTAAATTTATATATTGTCGCAGTAGACAGACAACCACTTTTGGGACGCGAGGGGATACGTCAAATAAATTTAGAATTGTGGGATGATATCCGTAATGTCGATCAGATAAACACTGATGACGTCATACAACAATTGATACAAAAATTTCCTAAGGTATTTACAACAGGTGTAGGTAAAATTGAGGGTATACAAGCTCGCATAGTGCTAAAGGAAAATACAAAACCTGTATTTATGAGAGCGAGGACAGTGCCATTTGCACTACTTCCTAAAGTGGAGGCAGAAATAGATGACCTAGTGTCACAGCAAATTCTGACAAAGGTTGATACTTCAGAATGGGCTACTCCAATTGTGCCTATTGTGAAAAATAATAATAAGATACGATTGTGTGGGGATTTTAAAGTTACAATTAATCAAAATATTAAAATTGATGAGCATCCTTTACCTACCATAAACGAATTGTTTGTTTCAATGGCCGGAGGTGAAAAATTTACAAAAATAGACCTGAGTAAGGCATACTTACATTTGGAAGTACATCCGGATGACCGACACTTACTAACTTTAAATACGCATAAGGGTTTATATGCATGCAATCGGTTAATGTTTGGGGTGGCTTCAGCACCTGCTATATGGCAGAGAGAGATGGAAAAAATTCTACAAGGGATTCCAGGTACAAGTGTTTTTCTAGATGATATTAGAATAACTGGGGAAACAGATGAAATTCATGTTGCCAGGTTAGAAGAAGCCTTGACGAGACTTAGTAAACATAATTTACGAATCAATTTAGAGAAATCAGAATTTTTATCTGATAAAATAGAATATTGTGGCTATTTAATAGATAAAAGGGGAATACATAAAGTTAAATCTAAGGTGGACGCTGTACAAAATGCTCCGAGACCTAAAGATAAAACGCAGTTACGTGCTTTTATAGGTTTGATTAACTATTACGGTCGGTTCTTTAAAAATTTAAGCACCGTACTTTATCCTTTGAATAAGCTACTACACAAAGATTCAAAATTCATTTGGAATCAAGACTGTGAGAAGGCTTTTAATGTGGTTAAGGACACTATAAGTTCTGAAAATTTTCTTGTTCATTATGATCCTAAATTACCGTTGGTACTAGCAACAGATGCATCACCTTATGGTGTAGGTGCAGTGTTATCGCATACTTATCCAGATGGCACAGAGAGACCAATTCAATTTGCATCGCAAACTTTGTCGAATACACAGCAAAGGTATCCTCACATTGACAAAGAAGCGTATAGCATTATCTTTGGAATACGTAAATTTTACCAGTATTTGTATGGTAACCAGTTTACTTTATATACGGATCATAAACCATTACTACAGATTTTTAACCCTAAGAAAAGTTTACCTGTTTTGACAGCTACGCGTATGCAACACTATGCAATATTTTTACAAGCTTTCAATTATGATATAAAATACAAGAGTAGTAACTCGCATAGCAACGCAGATGCAATGTCCAGATTACCATTAAAGTCTGAAAATGTTGTTCAATATGATGAACCTGATTTGTTTGAAATTAACCAGATAGAAACACTACCTGTAACTATTTCAAAATTAGCGCATGAAACGGAACTTGATGTGCGATTACAACCATTAGTAAATGCATTACAAAATGGTAGAGAAATTCCTAAAAATTTACGATTCAATATACCACAAACAGAATTTTCCTTACAGCAAGGTTGTATTTTTCGTGGTCATCGTGTTGTTATTCCGACTTCATTACAAACTCATATTTTAAATGAATTACATGTAGCGCATTTTGGAATGTCTAAAATGAAAGGACTTGCGCGAAGTTATTGTTGGTGGAATAATATTGACAGAGATATTGAAACGTTAAGCAAGGAATGTTTGCAATGTAACAAAATTAGGAACAACCCGGAACCTGTACAAATTCATCCATGGGAAAGAGTTAGTGTTCCATTTGATAGAGTTCATATCGATTATGCAGGACCATTTTACGGTTGCTACTATTTCATACTTGTGGACGCATATACACGCTGGCCAGAAATCCACATTACAAAAGATATGACAACTCAGACCACTATTAATATTTGTCGTAAAATATTTTCTAGTTTCGGTATACCAAAAATATTAGTGAGTGATAATGGAAGGCAATTTGTCTCAAATGAGTTTGAGCGTTTTCTGAAATTAAACGGTATCAAACACAGCTTAACTGCACCATATCATCCGGCAAGTAACGGTTTGGCGGAACGTTGTGTGCAAACTTTAAAGCAATCAATAAGGGCAATGAAACCTGACCCTGGTAACCGTGAAAAAGATTTATGTAAACTACTATTGCAGTACCGCAAAATGCCTCATAGTATAACAAAACAATCTCCGTCAGTCTTAATGTTCGGAAGGGAAATTAGGTCAAGATTAGATTTGATTAAAGCCAATGAAGTTAAAGACAGGGAGATATTACATGACAAAATCAAGGCTAGAAACTATGATGTCAATACAAGAGTCAGTGTACGGGACTATTTCCACTGTAAATGGAAGTTTGGGAGAATTCAGAATCGACTTGGTAAACTACATTATGTTGTAAAGCTTGATGATGGTCGAACCTGGAAGCGTCACATAAATCAGATAAGAAAAATTGGTGAAAATACTCCACTCGAACCTACTTTTGCTGGTGATAATAATATACCCGTGGTTCAAGAGAGCATTAAACGCTCTGAGCAATTTGAGGTAACTTCACAGAGTTCCGATGTTTCCAATACACCCACTTGCATTACACTAAATTCGCCTGAATTAGATAGTAATTTAACAAATGTAAATCCTAATATTGTACAATTGCCTGTGGCTGTCGAACCTAATGTAACTCGCAGTTCGACTCCACCACATGTAGAATTACGAAGGTCCAGTAGAATTAGGAAACCTCCAATTAAGTTAGATTTGTAATACTTAGTGGCGGGAGAGATGTTATATATATTGAGAATTGGTGCAATGAAATGATATACACGCATGCGCGCAACGAGTAGAAAAGAAGGTTAACATGGCTGCCCATGGCGCGTTTACTTGGAATTGTAACTAACTCCAATAAATTTAAAATATAATGTTATTTGTATTATTAGTGTTTACTTTTTCATAAATAAAGAGTTCTAAAAACACAACAGTTAGTTTGCCAATTACACGCAAACGAACTCCCTTTGCGGCATTTGATGGAACATCTAGATGGAGTTACTTCCGGTCCTCGAGGCTTTTCAGGACCTATCGGGGTACAGTTGCAAAGCTGTGAGAATCTTCCAGTTATCAACTTCTCGAGGACTGAGTCTGCACTTCCTGTAATTGACAGCAACATTGTGAGCACAGACCAGATATATTTATACGATATTTGTACGCTTGTGGCAAGCGGAACTTATTCTAAAGGACTACCCAAACGAGATCCTGGAAAGAGGTTAATTCCCGGTGGTTCACTACCGCCAACCGGATTCTCCGCTTATATGTTGCTACTGAAATCCCCACACAGAACTTGATGATATTGGCAAGATTCGTTGCGACAGTTTATGTGGTTTACGATAAAAGTACAGAGTTCATGCACCAAAGGAGCAAAACATCTCTTTCAAACTATTCAACTAGCCAATTATTTACCAGACGAGCTGAAATATGTTGTTTTCCAGACGATTCAAA
>JABXWE010011801.1:0-18004 GCA_014611495.1 Limonius californicus | reverse complement strand
CCCAGTCATTGCGATTTTATCTCACAATGAATGGTTTGTCAAAGCAATAGGTACTCTAGAAGGATATAGTCGGAAGCCATTTGAAGGATGGGGTTACCTTCTACTACTTTCTGTATTCGTTTGTGTCCATATCGTTCCTGGCTGGTGTCCCAGTTGCTGGTAGATTTCATTGTGTTTGCTCCAATCCAGGTTTCCCCTTTTATGTATATATCCGAAGGGATTAACCCAGAAGGGCTTCCGTAGATGCAGTTGGAGTGCTGTTCATGACTCCAAATACAGGGTGAATAAAAAGTAAGGAACATAGATACTACAGCCTTAAATAATAACATTACAAAAAAAGTTTCCTATCAAGTTTGCCACAATTTGGCGTTTTTCATTTTTGTCGATTGTCATATGTTTTAGCTATGACGTCATCGACATTTTTTTTAAATAGCAACCTATACTTTTTATGGTTATCCCAGTTAGTGCTTTTTCTTCTCTATACAGCCATGTAAAAATATCATACATTTGCTTAATAAAAATTTCAAGAACAATCACGATAAACATTTATTTTTGTCACTGTCAACATTTTTCATCAGGTACACTTATTGCAAGATAAACAAAAGACAATATCAGGTCCACAAATTAGTAAAATAGTTTCAAATCATAATTAACATCAATTTAAGAAAGCAAATGTTTAAACTGTTCGCCATTCACTGTCTGACAGTGAGGTAATACGATCAGAAAATCCTCGAACTGCATTTTGAACTGTAGCAGGTGACATTGCTCGTATATGCTCACAGATACGAATTTTTAGAGTTTCCAAATTGTCTGGTCTGTTTGTATGCACAGTACTTTTAAGATGACCCCATAAAAAGAAGTCAAGCGGGTTTAGATCCGGAGATCGCGCTGGCCAATCAATATGTCCTCTTCTTCCTATCAACCTATTTGTAAAAATCCCATCTAAATATTGACGAACATGAATGCCATAATGAGGTGGAGCACTATATTGTTGCAACCAAATTCTATCGTTTGGCATGTCCGGATTTTCTGCATTTGGAAATAAAACAGCTAACGCGGGAACAAGTTCAAACCTCAAAAAATCCTAATACCGATCAGCATTTAATGTGCCATCAAAGAAAAAGGACCAAGAATTCTGTCTCCTATAATTCCCGCCCACACGTTTACTTTTTGTGGATACTGTGTGTGTAATTCTTCCATCCAATGTGGGTTACGTCGCTACAAATAACGGGAATTGTGCCGATTTACAGCTCCATTTAAAGAAAATGTGGCTTCGTCGAAAAAGATAAGTCTTTAACAAATTTAACCCTATAAGGACGAAATTGTTTTGTATGTAAAATATTCAGACAGTTCCTTGAGTAACATTATTATACAGGGCTAATTGTCGAGTTGAAGTATGAGGAGTTTCGGAAACTGTAAGCACAATGTCTAACATTTTATTGTCTGTTGCTATTTTTGGACGGCCAATTTTATCCAAATCTTTGACGTGGCCCGTTTCTCTAAATTATCTATTAATTTTGGTTACAGTGGACCGCGTAACAGGTTCACGATTTGGATGTACAGTATTAAATAAAGCGCACACATCGTCGTGAGTTCTCTTTTTATCACAGTACCCGATCGTCAACAAAATTTCGATACGTTCAGTTTCTGTTAAACGTCTCATGATTAGAAATTCGTATTTAACACAGGACACAGACTAAATTTTAATCACTTATTAATGCTAACTATAACCGAATTGACATTACAGATTTGCATTTGTTTAATTTTAAACATTTTCCAACAATTGCCTACTACTGTCTTTTGTTTTTCTTGCAATAATTGTATCTGATGAAAAATGTTGGCAGTAATAAAAATAAATGTTTATCGTGATTGTTCTTGAAATTTTTATTATGCAAGTGTATGATATTTTTACATGACTGTATAGAGAATAAAAATCACTAACTGATTATGCCATAAAAAGTACAGGTTGCCATTTAAAAAAATGTCGATGACAATGGAAAAATTGAAAACCCTAAATTGTGGCAAATAACTTGATAGGAAACTTTTATTAGAAACTTTTTTTCGTAAAGTTATTATTTAAGACTGTAGCATCGATGTTCCTTACTTTGTATTAACCCTGTATAGGTAAATGCGATTTCGCTAAATTAATAGTTTTATAATTTCTTGAAATGTATTTGTTAGGTTAAACTGTATGTATGTTTGTACCTATTTACAAATAAACAAGCCTAAATTACTGCGCATTCATTTCGAACGTACTTAAGCAGCTTTGACTTCTTTAAAATGTTGCAGGCTGTTGAAATATTCACTGATGAAGAACATTTTTTTGCTGTTCCATAGATATATGAAATTTTCTATAGGCATAACGATTTTTTTTACGGTTCCTTGGAACTTCGATATATTGAAACTCGACTCTATAATATATACAAAATGTATGTGTGATTTGTTAGCAAACTAAAAAATTTTTTTTTGCTATGTTGTTATGTACACATCCGAAATGCTGAAACTCGGAGGAGATAAGCTTTAAATAAATGTTTTGAAGTAAGGAAAATACCAGCGGCTTAGCAAAATTCAGAGGTAACCTTGTTATTTAAAAAATAGACACTTCAGATATTAGTAACTGCCGCCCAGTTAGCCTTTTGTCGCATACAAGGGTGGTTCATCATTTATTGTCCCTGATATAGATGCAAATGACTTAGATGTATGAAACAATTTTATTTATCAACATCATCTCCTAAACGGTTAACACACTTACTGTAGCGATAAAGCAGAGCTTGAATGCTTTAAAAAAAAGAACTATTTGTCCTACATTACAAACCACTGAGTTCCCCGAAGATGTTCTGTTAAATTGAGTAACAGTGAAAGTCACTGTGGGCCAGATATGGCGAATAAGGGGGTTGTTCAAAAATTTCAAATCCAGCATTGGGAACAGAACGCCGCGTTTTTATTTTCAACGCCTTTTTTTGCTTCACGAACTTTTGGTATGAGGTTTGCGTAATAGTCTCCCGTTATTGTGTGACCACGTGGGAAATAATCAACAAGAAGAATTCCCTCAGAATGCCAAAACACTGTTGTCGATGAAGTCACACGGAAGTTTCGTGAGGCGGGGAACCACGATGCCGCCATTCCAAACTACCATTGACTCTGGATCAAACTGATGAACCCAGCTTTCATCTAAAATTACAAATATTTCCAAAAATCCATCCAAATCAGTGTCCATTAATCTCAAATTGCTCGCAGCAGTGAGCAACTTGGCCCACTTCTGATCAGGTGAAAACATTTCGGAATCCATCGTGCGCAGACTTTTTTCAGACCCAATTCCTCGTGCAAAATTTTCTCAGCGCATCCAAGGGAAAACCCACATGTCTCAGCAATATATGTATTTGACCGTAATTCTCTAATTACTCAATATCATATCATGGACCAAATCAATATTTTCTTGAGTGACAACAGTTTTTGGTGGTCCAGCACCTGGTGTATGTTGACACGACTTTTTTCCTAATTTGAAATCCCGGCACCAATTCGTAATTACTTAATATGAATGGGTAGAATTACCCAACACTCAGGACATGCCATTATAAATTTCCTGCTGTGACAAATCCTTCTTAAAATGATATTTTATCACAGGCCTTGTCTCGAATTTTTGATTTTAACAAAATTACCAGCACCACAGTAATATTAAATGTATAACTTTTATAGACAACTTGCCACTTTGCATATATTAATGTCAATAACTGACGTTTCTAAGAAAACAATTATTCATTTGTTGGTCAATGTCAAGTCATTAACGAAAATCCTAACCAATCAAATAAAAGTAAACTGGACATCTAACAGCCACAATAGCAGGCTGGTTTTAGAAAAGGCTATAGCATGATTGACCACTTGCAGTCTGTGAAAACTGTGAAAGTGTACCGAGTATAATGTTACACAATTATAAATGGTGTTGCGGTAGCTCATTTCTACTTGGTTTATAATAGATATATTTTTTGGAAATACCTATTATACATCGTTCTTCCAAAATGTACAAGGAAAACCTTTTAAGATTAAGTAATGTAATTTTGTAATCTTTAAGCTTTCCTTTGAATTTCACCATTTATTTGCCTACCAGTTTATGTAAAAGATTGTTCAGGTAGATCCCGAAAACCCAAATGTTCAAACATTGCATCCGGCACTCAGTTCTCTTCGATACTCCACAGCAGTAACTTGCATAGTACTCGCTGTGTTAATAAACATATTTTACCAAAAAGATTACCAACAGGGTTGAATTATTATATCCAATCCACAACAAATGGCTTTTATTTATCTGCAAAAAGCCTTTGATACAGTGGAACTATGAACAATATTCGAAGCATCAAATGCTGTTAGGATAGATTCTCGTTATATGGAGCTTATAAGAAACATTTATAAAGCTGTAGATAAATATTAACGAAAACATAAAATCCCAGAAAATCCTTATGTAGAGGTGTTCGACAAGAGGACATGTCTTCGAAACTTTTTATTTTCTCTCAAGAATGTGTTTAACTTGTGGACTGGGATGAGAAAGGTGTAAATATTGGCAATATACCAATGATGTAGTACGTATGAGCTCTGATGCTGATGATGAACTGCAAGAAATGTTAGCTCACCTCCAAGCAGGTGAGCTTAAAAATGAATTAAATAAAACAAAGATTATGTCTAACAGCACAGACAATTTGTTGTACAACAATGCGCCATTGAAACTCCAAATGAATATATTGACTTCAAGTCAATTACTTGTGGTACATACACATTAAACATCAAAGAATCAAAGGGGCATTCGATTGGGATGGGCTGGAAGTGGAGGAGATACACAACCTTCTTACAAAAATCCAGAACAGCTAATAGAGGACCTAATAAATAGTTAAATTTGGAGTATTTTTAAAATGTAGAAAATAATTCGAATTTTATATGAAGTTTGGCTCGTTCATTACAGAGGGCTCTGGCCTTAATATGTTTCGGATGGGGCGTCATTTTGCTATGATTGATGAACAAGATATTAACTATCTTACTAATTAAAAGTTGTATAATAACCGAGGATGCTTTTTTTCTCATTACAGCAGGTGTTAAACTGACAATGAAAAATGTTGATTTGAAGTAAGTGATATAAAAAGCATTTGTTTGTGCACACCATGGGGAATTACATTCTCTAATACTACATACCAGGTGCGGATACAGGGGGTACTGGGGATAATTACCCCCCTGAGCCCTGAGGTTTCGGTTTTTTTAATCTAAGTATTTAAGAGAATATCACGTGGATTCGCCAGTACATACCAGATTTATTCCGTACAACGTAATAGTAACAAAGCTAAACTGTAAATAACATAATAATTTTGACTTTTTATTAACACGAGTGGATACTAGCAAACAACCTTCGGTTTTCATGTCATAATTAGTTTAAAGTCTCCTTTTTTTCTGGATTCTGTCAAATAATATAACATAAAAGGACATTTAGTTTTACAAAAACGCAGATATTGCTTCACTTGGATGTAATAGGTAAAGTAAAAGTCTTTTATTATGTAAGTGTATGATTAAGTTGATTTTGTGTACAGGGTTTTTCAACGAAAAGTAGCCACCCTCAGTATCTTTCAAAACAATTTTTTGGTTCCAAAATCGCCAAGACATGTCAACAAAGACAGCAAAGGGGACATCTTTTTACCTAAAATACGGATGTCTGTCATCAACCCCTTAGCCGCCACAGCCACCCCCTCTAAAATTTCAAATGGCACCATACCATGTGTGACACATCGTTGGAAAGGTTATTTTATAAGGCTTTCGTTCTACTATTTATTTTTTTTATCGCCTGAAAAAATTAAAAACTATATTTTTTTTATTTCGGTTAAGCTGCTGAATAGAGCAATTGCCGTTAAAGTAATTGTTCAAAGTGACTTCCGTTAACTTCCATACAATAATGCAGACGACTTTAAAAGAGTGAACAAACATTTGTAAGAACTTGCGGTGTCAGTTGTCGGCATTCTTCTGTTATTCTCTGCCTAAGATCTTCGATGTTGGCCGGCTGTGTTGCGTATACTTTGGATTTCAAATGCCCCCATAAGAAATAATCCAACGGAGACAGGTCGGGTGATCTAGCCGGCCATTCGATGGGACCACGTCTTCCAATCCATCGTCCAGAAAACCAATTGTTCAAAAATTCTCGAACGGGAACCACATAGTGAGCAGGTGCACCATCTTGCTGGAAAACCAGTTCATTTTCAAGCAAATTTTCGTCATTTTCCAGCAGTTCTGTTATACGCGGATCAACAGTAGTGTCAAGAAGCTCAAGGTAAATAGCGCCATTCAAATTACCGTTAATAAGAAACGGGCCAACGATGTGGTTTCCTAGAATACCTGCCCAAACATTAAGTTTCTGTGGATATTGGGTATGGGTTTCCCTAAACAAAGCGGATTCGTGTCTGACCAATACCTACAGTTATGCCTGTTGACTTCTCCGTTAAAAAAAAACGTACATTCATCGCTGAAACAGATACTGTACAACAAGTTCACGTTGTTCGATAGATTATTAGACATAATTTCGCAAAACTGTAGTCTTAAATCATTGTCGTCTTCGTTTAGTTCTTGAACAAGTTTTATCTTGTATGGGTGAAATTTGTGCTTTTTTAAAATTCTCCGCTTGTTGAAACCCCCGATGCCTGGGAAAGTTGATTTAAAGATTGATTGTTATCCATTGCAACGTGTCCCAAAACAGCAACTTCAACAGGTTCATTAATAATTGGTCTTTCTGGTTGATGTTTTCTGTTTCTCGCTGAGTCAGTTTTCATGAATTTTTGCTTCAACTTTATAACATACTGATGGCGAAGGAATTTTTCGGGATGAATTTCATTGAGAGCACGCGCTGCGGCTCGTGCACAGTCGTTATTTTTGAAATAAAAACGCACAATCTCGATTCTTTCGGCAGTGGTGTAAACCATGTTGACACTTTTATAATATTCAAAATAAACTGAATGTTGACTGACAGAAAAAAAACAAAAGATGAAACAAAAGCATCTAGGTACTGCTATATTCAGCAGCTTAACCGAAATAAACAAAAAATAGTTTTTAATTTTTTTATGTCTCAATTTCAGGCGAATAAAAAACAATAAATAGTAGAATGAATTCCTTATGAAATAACCTTTCTCTGTTTCGGCATTAGAATGACATTATTCTCGCACTACTTTTAAGACTAGAATGGCGTTCATTCTTAAACGATTTTGAGTGACATTTTGTTGTCAGCGATTGGTATGCCTGCGGTCTGACATTAAGTGTATGTTCCCTGCTGAAAGACTTTAGCAGATTTGAGTATTATCGCGGTCTGCGGAATTTAAATTGATATATTTTGCATTAAACTATAATGTCGATTTCGTGTTAAATAAACTTTGAAACGTCGAATTCCCACAACTGTCAAACACAAATAATTGCTGCCAACCTAACTATATTCTACCAAAAGTTTCCTAGAAATTGTCAACTATTTTTATAAAAAAATTTAAATAAATAATGTAAATGGAAGCCGAAACAGAGAAAATAGTTTAAAAAACTCGTTATAGAAGGCCATTCAAGCACTCCTCCGTTCGGACACTCGCCGCTACGCGGCTCGTGTCCGAATTTCGGATTCGTGCTTGAATATGTTGCCTTCTGTAACTCATGTTTTAATATACTATTCCAACGATGTGTCACACATGGTATGGTGCCATTTGAAATTTTAGAGGGGGTGGCTGTGGCGGCTAAGGGGTTGATGACAGACATCCGTATTTTAGGTAAAAAGATGTCCCCTTTGCTGTCTTTGTTGACATGTCTTGGCGATTTTGGAACCAAAAAATTGTTTTGAAAGATACTGAGGGTGGCTACTTTTCGTTGAAAAACCCTGTACACAAAATCAACTTAATCATACACTTACATAATAAAAGACTTTTACTTTACCTATTACATCCAAGTGAAGCAATATCTGCGTTTTTGTAAAACTAAATGACCTTTTATGTTATATTATTTGACAGAATCCAGAAAAAAGGAGACTTTAAACTAATTATGACATGAAAACCGAAGGTTGTTTGCTAGTATCCACTCGTGTTAATAAAAAGTCAAAATTATTATGTTATTTACAGTTTAGCTTTGTTACTATTACGTTGTACGGAATAAATCTGGTATGTAGTGGCGAATCCACGTGATATTCTCTTAAATACTTAGATAAAAAAACCGAAACCTCAGGGCTCAGGGGGGTAATTATCCCCAGTACCCCCTGTATCCGCACCTGGTATGTAGTATTAGAGAATGTAATTCCCCAAACAAATACTTTTTATATCACTTACTTCAAATCAACATTTTTCATTGTCAGTTTAATACCTGCTGTAATGAGAAAAAAAGCATCCTCGGTTATTATACAACTTTTAATTAGTAAGATAGTTAATATCTTGTTCATCAATCATAGCAAAATGACGCCCCATCCGAAACATATTAAGGCCAGAGCCCTCTGTAATGAACGAGCCAAACTGCGAATTCGAATTATTTTCTACATTTTAAAAATACTCCAAATTTAACTATTTATTAGGTCCTCTATTAGCTGTTCTGGATTTTTGTAAGAAGGTTGTGTATCTCCTCCACTTCCAGCCCATCCCAATCGAATGCCCCTTTGAATCTTTGATGTTTAATGTGTATGTACCACAAGTAATTGACTTGAAGTCAATATATTCATTTGGAGTTTCAATGGCGCATTGTTGTACAACAAATTGTCTGTGCTGTTAGACATAATCTTTGTTTTATTTAATTCATTTTTAAGCTCACCTGCTTGGAGTTGAGCTAACATTTCTTGCAGTTCATCATCAGCATCAGAGCTCATACGTACTACATCATTGGTATATTGCCAATATTTACACCTTTCTCATCCCAGTCCACAAGTTGAACACATTCTTGAGAGAAAGTAAAAAGTTTCGAAGACATGTCCTCTTGTCGAACACCTCTACATAAGGATTTTTTGGGATTTTATGTTTTCGTTAATATTTATCTACAGCGATACGCCTTTATAAATGTTTCTTATAAGCTCCATATAACGTGAATCTATCCTAACAGCATTTGATGCTTCGAATATTGTTCATAGTTCCACTGTATCAAAGGCTTTTTGCAGATAAATAAAAGCCATTTGTTGTGGATTGGATATAATAATTCAACCCTGTTGGTAATCTTTTTGGTAAAATATGTTTATTTAACAAAACGAGTACTATGCAAGTTACTGTTGTGGAGTATCGAAGAGAACTGAGTGCCGGATGCAATGTTTGAACATTTGGGTTTTCGGGATCTACCTGAACAACCCTTTACATAAACTGGTAGGCAAATAAATGGTGAAATTCAAAGGAAAGCTTAAAGATTACAAAATTACATTACTTAATCTTAAAAGGTTTTCCTTGTACATTTTGGAAGAACTATGTATAATAGGTATTTCCAAAAAATATATCTATTATAAACCAAGTAGAAATGAGCTACCGCAACACCATTTATAAGTGTGTCACATTATACTCGGTACACTTCACAGTTTTCACAGACTGCAAGTGGTCAATCATGCTATAGCCTTTTCTAAAACCAGCCTGCTATTGTGGCTGTTAGATGTCCAGTTTACTTTTATTTGATTAGTTAGGATTTTCGTTAATGACTTGACATTGACCAACAAATGAATAATTGTTTTCTTAGAAACGTCAGTTATTGACATTAATATATGCAAAGTGGCAAGTTGTCTATAAAAGTTATACATTTAATATTACTGTGGTGCTGGTAATTTTGTTAAAATCAAAAATTCGAGACAAGGCCTGTGATAAAATATCATTTTAAGAAGGATTTGTCACAGCAGGAAATTTATAATGGCATGTCCTGGGTGTTTGGTAATTCTACCCATTCATATTAAGTAATTACGAATTGGTGCCGGGATTTCAAATTAGGAAAAAAGTCGTGTCAACATACACCAGGTGCTGGACCACCAAAAACTGTTGTCACTCAAGAAAATATTGATTTGGTCCATGATATGATATTGAGTAATCAGAGAATTACGGTCAAATATATTGCTGAGACATGTGGGTTTTCCCTTGGATGCGCTGAGAAAATTTTGCACGAAGAATTGGGTCTGAAAACAGTCTGCGCACGATGGATTCCGAAATGTTTTCACCTGATCAGAAGTGGGCCAAGTTGCTCACTGCTGCGAGCAATTTGAGATTAATGGGCACGGATTTGGACGGATTTTTGGAAATACCTATTTGTAATTTTAGATGAAAGCTGGGTTCATCAGTTTGATCCAGAGTAAATGGTAGTTTGGAATGGCGGCATCGTGGTTCCCCGCCTCACGAAACTTCCGTGTGACTTCATCTGTGACGCCCAGCTAAAAGAACGGCGACACAGTGAAGGAAATAATTTTTCCTACACACAAGAAAATATCTAACGACAACATCAGTAAGGTCCAGGTATCTAGACAAGGGTTTGACCAGCGTCGGTCGGAGAAGGAAGGGTTCAAAGTATGTGGGCGCCACCTGTTTAAAAAATAAACCCTTGGTCTCGAAGATGACGTTGATAAACAGGAATCTCTAGAATTGAAATTAACCAGAAGCCTTAATTAGCTTCGCAAAATAATAAATCAATACGTAACACGCCTAATTCACGATAAACGAGATCTCGATTATGTAAACTAAGATTAACCACCTGTAATCGAGGTATAAGCGCATCGACAATAAATAAATAGTTCACGCAATATCCTCCCTTATTGAATGTATGCGTCAATAAGAATTAAATTAGAACCTCGAAATATGCGGACCGTTTACAGAAGTTATAAAATGCAGTAAGTGTTAAATTTATAAAAGTAATAGTGTAAAATTAGTTCGGTATAAAATTGTATAGTTTGAATTTGTACAATGGAATGATTATGCGGCCGTATTCTGCCGGATGATCTTCAGAGTCCTTGAAGTCCGTAAATTTTAAAAGAATATTTTAGACAGACCTTTCTAGATGAAAATTCCAAATACAGCGGCCACCTGAGCTGACAGCTGGCGTGCACACTCGCACGTTTGGAACTTGGCCTTGCAATTTTCTGTGGTGTATATACGACTCGAAATCTTCTCCAAATTCTTCGATGTAGTTATAAAACTTCCAGCAGTATGTAATTTTCCAAAGCTACGAAGTTTTTGTAGATATTCAAATTCTCAGCAGCTACGAAATTTTTGTAGATATTCATTTTCTCAGCAGCTACGATATTGCCTAAATAATTCAAGAGACTTAATAAAGCAAAAAAAGAATCCAACTTCCTCAGCTTACCCAAGATGTAAATCGGCAATAGAAGACCTCTTCAAGGGTGTAATAAATTGGTTAAAAACCCAGGGAAAATCTCACTAACACCACAAGGTTAAGATTCCCCTAAAACTTGAACTTTTCAAAAATTAGGAATAAATCCTTGGTCGAAATTGACCGCGATGAAAATCAAGCTACACGACTTGTCAGGTAACAGAATGAGAATGCCCTCTCCCAGCTCGGAAAACCCAAAATCTACGAGAACATTGTAAGCTACTCATGCGCGAAAGCCAAAAATTTGAAACTGAAATCTCGAGGCGCGCTAATCACACACTCAAATTGAAACAACTCAGCAACATACACTGTGCGTCGAAATCGCACGTTACACATCGACAACAGTGTTTTGGCATTCTGAGGGAGTTCTTCTTGTTGATTATTTCCCACGTGGTCACACAATAACGGGAGACTATTACGCAAACCTCATACCAAAAGTTCGTGAAGCAAAAAAAGGCGTGGAAAATAAAAACGCGGCGTTCTGTTCACAATGCTGGATTTGAAATTTTTGAACAACCCCCTTATTCGCCATATCTGGCCCACAGTGACTTTCACTGTTACTCAATTTAACAGAACATCTTCGGGGAACTCAGTGGTTTGTAATGCAGGACAAATAGTTTTTTTTTCTAAAAGCATTCAAGCTCTGCTTTATCGCTACAGTAAGCGTGTTAACCGTTTAGGAGATTATGTTGATAAATAAAATTGTTTCATACAACTAAGTCATTTGCATCTATATCAGGGACAATAAATGATGAACCACCCTTGTATGCGACAAAAGGCTAACTGGGAGGCAGTTACTAATATCTGAAGTGTCTATTTTTTAAATAACAAGGTTACCTCTGAATTTTGCTAAGCCGCTGGTATTTTCCTTACTTCAAAACATTTATTTAAAGCTTATCTCCTCCCAGTTTCAGCATTTCGGATGTGTACATAACAACATATCAAAAAAGATTTTTTTAGTTTGCAAACAAATCACACATACATTTTGTATGTATTATAGAGTCGAGTTTCAATATATCGAAGTTCCAAGGAACCGTAAAAAAAATCGTTAATGCGCAGTAATTTAGGCTTGTTTATTTGTAAATAGGTACAAACCTACATACAGTTTAACCTAACAAATACATTTCAAGAAATTATAAAACTGTTAATTTAGTGAAATCGCATTTACCTATACAGGGTTAATACAAAGTAAGGAACATCGATGCTACAGTCTTAAATAATAACTTTACGAAAAAAAGTTTCTAATAAAAGTTTCCTATCAAGTTATTTGCCACAATTTAGGGTTTTCAATTTTTCCATTGTCATCGACATTTTTTTAAATGGCAACCTGTACTTTTTATGGCATAATCAGTTAGTGATTTTTATTCTCTATACAGCCATGTAAAAATATCATACACTTGCATAATAAAAATTTCAAGAACAATCACGATAAACGTTTATTTTTATTACTGCCAACATTTTTCATCAGATACAATTATTGCAAGAAAAACAAAAGACAGTAGTAGGCAATTGTTGGAAAATGTTTAAAATTAAACAAATGCAAATCTGTAATGTCAATTCGGTTATATTTAGCATTAATAAGTGATTAAAATTTAGTCTGTGTCCTGTGTTAAATACGAATTTCTAATCATGAGACGTTTAACAGAAACTGAACGTATCGAAATTTTGTCGACGATCGGGTACTGTGATAAAAAGAGAACTCACGACGATGTGTGCGCTTTATTTAATACTGTACATCCAAATCGTGAACCTGTTACGTGGTCCACTGTAACCAAAATTAATAGATAATTTAGAGAAACGGGCCACGTCAAAGATTTGGATAAAATTGGCCGTCCAAAAATAGCAACAGACAATAAAATGTTGGACATTGTGCTTACAGTTTCCGAAACTCTTGATACTTCAACTCGACAATTAGCCCTGGATAATAATGTTAGTCAAGGAACTGTACTGAATATTTTACATACAAAACAATTTCGTCCTTATAGGGTTAAATTTGTTTAAGACTTATCTTTTTCGACGAAGCTACATTTTCTTTAAATGGAGCTGTAAATCGGCACAATTCCCGTTATTTGTAGCGACGTAAACCACATTGGAAGAATGGAAGAATTACACACACAGTATCCACAAAAAGTAAACGTGTGGGCGGGAATTATAGGAGACAGAATTCTTGGTCCTTTTTCTTTGATGGCACATTAAATGCTGATCGGTATTTGGATTTTTTGAGGTTTGAACTTGTTCCCGCGTTAGCTGTTTTATTTCCAAATGCAGAAAATCCGGACACGCCGAACGATAGAATTTGGTTGCAACAATATAGTGCTCCACCTCATTATGGCATTCACGTTCGTCAATATTTAGATGGAATTTTTACAAATAGGTTGATAGGAAGAAGAGGACATATTGATTGACCAGTGCGATCTCCGGATCTAAACCCGCTTGACTTCTTTTTATGGGGTCATCTTAAAAGTACTGTGTATACAAACAGACCAGACAATTTGGAAACTCTGAAAATTCGTATCCGCGAGCATATACGAGCAATGTCACCTGCTACAGTTCAAAATGCAGTTCGATGATTGTTTGATCGTCTTACCCCACTGTCAGACAGTGAATGGCGAACAGTTTAAACATTTGCTTTCTTAAATTGATGTTAAATATGATTTGAAACTAGTTTACTAATTGGTGGACCTGCTATTGTCTTTTGTTTATGTTGCAATAAGTGTACCTGATAAAAAATGTTGCCAGTGATAAAAATAAATGTTTATCGTGATTGTTCTTGAAATTTTTATTATGCAAATGTATGATATTTTTATATGGCTGTATAGAGAATAAAAAGCACTAACTGGGCTAACCATAAAAAGTATAGGTTGCCATTTAAAAAAAATGTCGATGACGTCATAGCTAAAACATATGACAATCGACAAAAATGAAAAACGCCAAATTGTGGCAAACTTGATAGGAAACTTTTTTTGTAATGTTATTATTTAAGGCTGTAGTATCTATGTTCCTTACTTTTTATTCACCCTGTATTTGGAGTCATGAACAGCACTCCAACTGCATCTACGGAAGCCCTTCTGGGTTAATCCCTTCGGATATATACATAAAAGGGGAAACCTGGATTGGAGCAAACACAATGAAATCTACCA
Source organism: Limonius californicus (assembly GCA_014611495.1). Taxonomy (NCBI): domain Eukaryota; kingdom Metazoa; phylum Arthropoda; class Insecta; order Coleoptera; family Elateridae; genus Limonius; species Limonius californicus. The sequence goes on along the minus strand of JABXWE010011801.1, from coordinate 3,548 downwards.
GCAACTGGGACACCAGCCAGGAACGATATGGACACAAACGAATACAGAAAGTAGTAGAAGGTAACCCCATCCTTCAAATGGCTTCCGACTATATCCTTCTAGAGTACCTATTGCTTTGACAAACCATTCATTGTGAGATAAAATCGCAATGACTGGGTCCAAGGAACCCCACCTCAGCTGTCTGTAATAAGCTGTGCTTATAATAAAACAATAATGATTTAATGATTACATTATTATTAACGGTGTTTATTATAACGTGCTTATTAGTTACAGGTTGATGACCAACTGATAAAAGAATCACTTAAATAATCACTTAATAACCAAAACTACTACCACCAACATAAATAATAAGATCCAAGCCGAACTGAGACGCTATGCCAGGGAAGAGAGGAAAAAAGGGAAGAAGGCTACAGTGAGCTACCAAAAAGTAATTGTTGAGGACGTTCGATACGATTGGGACCCGGTGATCCACCGCATAGTGGAAGCCCGTCCAAAAAACTAATAGACAGTACGAACGAGGCAACAATTATGAAGACACAAGCAATGGAAAGGCAAACGAGTAAGGATCAATCGATGACAAAAGATAAAGTAACGATTAAAAGCAGAAAGGGAACAAAAGAGTACAGAATAGGGACTTTGAACATAAGAAGCATAAATGGGAAAGAAAAGGAACTGATTCAAGAATGTGATAAAGAAAAACTAAAGATACTGGCGATAACAGAAACTAAAAAGAAGGGTAAAGGAAGCAAAAAATTAGAAAACGGACATGTTTTACGATATAGCGGAGTCGATATAAAAGAAAGGGCCAGGGCAGGGGTCGGATGTTTGATAAGACATGACATCGTAGAAAGAGTAACAAATTGGAGCTTAATTACAGAAAGGCTACTGGTCGTTAAGATAAAAAGAGAAAGCCAAGTTGACTTAAATATAATAGTAGCGTACGCACCAAATGAAGACGAGAAAGCAGAGGAAAAGCAGAAGTTTTACGACCAACTACAAGGAGAGATTGAGGCAATAAATGGTGACTTCATTCTATTAGGAGATTTGAATGCAAGAGTGGGAAACCAACCAGAAAAACATGACCACGCAATAGGAAGATTTGGGGAAGACAGGTTAAACAATACATATTTTTGGACCCCTGAAAAAGGCGTTATTTATTATGTCGGCATTTTGAGTCTGACGCAGAAGTACAGATAGCTGTGGTAGACTTCTTCAATTAACAGCCACAAGAATTCTATAAGCAGTGTAGACGTCGGTTAGTAAAATAATGGGATAGGTGCCTTAACTGTGACTGTAATTGTTTGTAATTAAATTGTTGAATAAATTTTTTGTAAAGCAAAGATGGGTTTCAATTGAACTCACCTCGTAAATAGAGATTACCAACATAAAACCATCTATATTATGTTTGACAGTCAAGCTGCTCTGAAAGCTCTACAGAGTATGGGAGTACGCTCCAGAGTAGTAAAGGACTGTCTCGAAACGCTAATGAAACTGGCAGAATATAACAGAATAATCCTGGAATTGGTACCAGAACACTAAGGGTTGTGGAGTAACGAAACGGCAGATAAATTAGCCAAAATAGGAGCTGAAGAGCCATTGTTCCTGTAGGATAGCGTGTAAGACCGCAAGGGGTAGCAGTACGGTATAAATCAAGCTTCCCAAAGAAGAATTACTGGGAAAAGATCACTGGACTGAGGCAATTCCGCCTCTTTACGGATGTCCCATCCAGAGCTAAACCAGCATAATTTGCGGAGAGCAACATGAAACACCAGTACATGCCTTATGTGACTGTCCAGATGGAAGCCAAATGATACTATGGGATGCACTTTTTGCTACCCGATGGCATGCACAAAGGAAGCATCCATAACTAGAGGTGATGGGATGGGTACAGACGGTGTAAAAGTCAAGTATAAGTTAATGAGCTTCAGTACGTGGGCGCGAACTATTGTAATTAAACTACCAAATCACTTTTAACAGACTATATTTAATGATAACTGGTGATTACTTATTACATGTATCTTTGACAACAACTGCGACAGTTCACGCCATTACAACCTTATTCTTCCTACCAACCTTATCCCCATACACACTAAAAACCCTAGTTGATTTTAGCGCCTTACTTGAATACAATTCTCACATGAACCACATCCTCCAGGAATAATAATAACAATGTAGTATTCTTAAAATTATTAATGTAAAGAACTGAGTAATTTGTCATATGCAGAATTCTAAAATATGAAGCAATTCTGTCAAGTAGTTGGCTGTACAGAGTGTTTAGATAAGAGTATTTGAGTTTAATTGAAAATGGAACATATTTCTGTAAAATATTTTATTAAATAAGATTTGTCGGCGACGCAGATTCATGGCGGTATGAAAAATACTTTATCCGGCTTTGTACCTTCGTTTTCAACTGTCCTTCTAATCGAAGCAGGACTTTTAGGCGCCGCCGATTAGGCGCCGCCGTTTAGGCGCCGGCCACTTAGGCGCCGACCGTTTAGGCGCCGGCCATTTAGGCGCCAGCCGATAAATAATTTTTTATTACCTACAACCTTAAAGCTATAGCAAATGACACAAACAGTTGTAAAAATAATTACTCTATTTATTTCCAGAAACAAAATACAAAATAAAACAAATGAATCATTTAAAAAATAATACCTATTCTACTAAAAAATTATGGGATATTCCTCTTAAATATTCTATTTTAGTGCGTCTATACTAACCTAACCTAATCTAACCTAACCTAACCTAACCTAACCTAACCTAACCTAACCTAACCTACCCAATATACCTGCCAATGTACTTGGTAATCAATTTTGCGTTTTTAGAAAAACATTATTGCATTGCATTATTGTACCTAAAACTAGAATATGTTAAAATTGCTCTTTTAAAACAACTGTACCTATTATATTTTCTCATACTTCTTAATTTAGTTATACCGAAATGTTTATAAATAAGCAATATTAAAAAATCGGCGCCTAAATGGCCGGCGCCTAAACGGTCGGCGCCTAAGTGGCCGGCGCCTAAACGGCGGCGCCTAATCGGCGGCGCCTAATCGGCGGCGCCTGAAAGTCCTGCTTCGATTAGAAGGACAGTTGAAAACGAAGGTACAAAGCCGGATAAAGTATTTTTCATACCGCCATGAATCTGCGTCGCCGACAAATCTTATTTAATAAAATATTTTACAGAAATATGTTCCATTTTCAATTAAACTCAAATACTCTTATCTAAACACTCTGTACAGCCAACTACTTGACAGAATTGCTTCATATTTTAGAATTCTGCATATGACAAATTACTCAGTTCTTTACATTAATAATTTTAAGAATACTACATTGTTATTATTATTCCTGGAGGATGTGGTTCATGTGAGAATTGTATTCAAGTAAGGCGCTAAAATCAACTAGGGTTTTTAGTGTGTATGGGGATAAGGTTGGTAGGAAGAATAAGGTTGTAATGGCGTGAACTGTCGCAGTTGTTGTCAAAGATACATGTAATAAGTAATCACCAGTTATCATTAAATATAGTCTGTTAAAAGTGATTTGGTAGTT
>JABXWE010011793.1:0-17562 GCA_014611495.1 Limonius californicus | reverse complement strand
AATTTTGGCGGATTGGAGTTGACTTCACCCTTTAAATTTTTTTTACATAAGGCATTTTAAAAGTTAAACGTGAAATTGAGATTTTAATCTAAAAATACAAAAAAAAAGTCCTCTTGAATCTTTTTGATAGGAGTTACCGTTGTCTAGATATTTTACTTCTATTTTAGTTTTAGGCTTAGACAGAGAAAACAAAAAAAAACCTTTTTCAGGGTACCCCCTTTAGGGGGCTGCAAGTTCTTAATGAAGAAGTTTAGAACATAAGTTCGTTAAGAAAACGCTAATTCTTTTTTCTTACCCCTCAGTATAGTTTTGGGTACTTAATGTTGGGATACCCTGTATATGGACTATATATTTAAATAACTTTATTTGGAGTAAACATTTTTTCTAAATAGGTAAAACAATTACTGTTTTAGTTAAAATAATACTTGAATTTCAAACTTATCTACTTGTTTTGAGTAATAGTATTTATACATAAAAAACATTTTAAGTATTCTAAAACATAGCAGCAGTGATTAAATTTTGACAAAATTAGTTACCTATTGTTTAGAGATCTAGATAATTGACTATGCTTACACAGGGTCCGGTAGATTAATCTCATGATTTTGGGGACTGTCATTCGGGCACTAGTGATGATAGGCGGGTAGGCGTAATGTCCATTAGCAGCGCCCTCTACACCATTTCCATTACCAACATGGCAGCAGAAAAATCTGGTGTTTTTAAAAGGAAAATAAAAAAGGAATACTGCATTGTCTTCAAATGTTTATAGTACAATTTCAAAGAGAAATGTTTACCATTTTGTTTTACCAGTCAAGCTTAACCTTTCCATACACTTCTGCAGTCGCGCTCTAAAGTTCTTCCAAGCGACAGTATGTGTGAAACAAGTGCTATGTTGTGCTGACAAAGTCAGAGTCACTAGTTTAGAAATAAGTTTCAATCACATATGTGTGATGTTTACTAGCCCACGCCATTTTGGAAACGAAAAAGGGTATAGAGGACAATGCTCACAGACTTTACCCCACTTGCTTATCACCATTAGTGCCCAAGCTACCCTTTATGATCAACATATCTCTTACAAGATTCCAAAAATTTAATGGACGTCCTTTAGCTAATAGTTTTTTGTGGTCACTTTTGGAACTAGACACCTTACTTTAAAAACACCAAATAAAATTTTATTTACAAAAAGAATTAACAGTAATGGTAAATCTTCCTGCAATAAAGCAAAGCAATTATACTGCTAAGTACCTTAACAGAAACATTGGAAACTTTTATTTATTTTACATCACTATTCAAGACATTGTAAAAAAATAGAACTTTTGTTATTATGATATATACAGGCTGATTCGTGTCCCTAAATATATTTGCAAATCATTCGTATGCATTTGTAATTCTAAGTGACTTTAGCTGCAAGTAAAATAGTTTGAATTTTCCAAGTTAAACGTACATTCAATGCTTACTAGGAAGGTAAATAAATTTTAGATGAATTCTATTCACATAACCTTTTTAAAATAATCGTCTCTAACACTTATTTTTTCTATTTTAGAAGAACAAACGAAGTGCCAGAAAATATTAACATATGTTTTATTTGTATGGGTCTTTGTGGAAAGTGCTTTAATTAGTTTAACCCTGTTCTTAAATAAATATTCTCGCGATCATCGGTATGTCCTAAGAGTTCTGAATAAGGAGAAGAAATTATTAAAGGCGAGTACTTGTTGTGAATGTTTTTTCTTACATTTCTTATTCAACTGTGCAATAATCATTGAAAGAAATAAAGAAAAACTCATCTGCTTGCTTTTGTTTATATTAAATAATTAATGTTATGATGTTGTAGGAAAAAACGGATTACCATGTGGGTTTACGCTTAGGCACAGGACAAATGTGGCAACCGGTGGGATCATACCACACCCTGGTAAAGCAGGAATCTCAGTAAGTGGAATTTATATATCAGTTTGCCTGTACTAGTAATACCAGCCAGTAATTAACATGACATTTATATGTGATTTTCTAAACATGTGTAATGCTTTAATTAATCTAGTTGGCTATGGTAGCACTAATATAAGTAGCAATAATAAAACTAGTTGTAGTAGTAGTGCCACATAGATACTGTTTGCATAGTGAAGGAACTATGGAACCTACTCCTTCTGTGGGAACAATCAGCCCATCAGATTCTTATCGAATTGCGCTTACTGCAGGCAGGTGTGTGGCTTGCATACAGTTTTGTACAATTTATTTCTCATTTTTTGCATATTCCTTAGTAGGTTACGTTTAAAAAATATTTATTTATTAAGTTTTATTAGAAAGATTGTATTAACCATATTAATTGGATGCTAGTAGTAGGTACATACGTCAAACTATTGAAACATAAACACATCTTTGTACCAAACCCATAGATTTATAGTACATACATGTAGCACTATAGCCATGGTGGGCCATTTTCACCACTTATACCCAAATGTGTTTGTCTTGCGCCATGTTTCAGCGGTTTAAGATCTATAGTAACATTATCCAGCCACTTATCTACAAAGCCTTCCTTGTTGGTCTTATTTCAGGCATTTGCTGTAAATGTTCGAGCGATCTTATATACTGCTTCTTACCCAACTTCTAAGATCTGGGTCGTCATAAAATATTTAACTCATGGTTCATACACATCCACCTATAAATGGAATTGCCTAATCTTGACTACTTATTGGAACTAAACTGTTTTTATGAATTTTCAACTTCGTACTGGTATTAGAAATTGTCAACGTGCGCTTATGTTTAGTGATTAGGAAATTAAGTAACTCCATCTATAGGCACAAATCATCCATATTGTTTTACAATTTGACGTAGGTACTTATTGCATCCATTTAATAAAATGAGTGGTAGCTCTTGTATATTATTTGATTTTCAACAGACAGCATGCTATTTATTACTTTTTTCCTTTATGAATATAAATTTGTTAATGAAAATTAACGTCTTAATTACAAAATCTACACTCATGGACAAAATTATCGAATATTGTAAACTTTTCATAATTTCTTCTTGAAAAAATAAATTTTGATGAATCAAACAATTTAAACACTCTGTACTAGTAAGAACAATTTATTTTAAATATTTTAAGTGAACATTATTAAATTTGTATCAGAAGAATATTGTGAAAAAAAAAATTAATGCTAAATGTTACAAAAAATTAAGGATATTTAGATTAAACTTAACTGCTATTGTGATGGCAAAATCTTAGTGTTTTGATTAAAATAAAAGTATAGTTAGTAACGAGTATTCCCTCCTCGAGCTCTATTTACTGCAGCCATCCTTCTCGGCATGCTACTAAGTAGAGTTAGAATGTATTCTTGAGGAATTGCGTTCCATTCATATTGTGCTGCAAACCGAAGTTTTTCTATTGTACTTGGAACGGGATTTCTTTTTCTTATGCGGCGTGGTAGCTCATGCCACATGTGCTCTATCGGATTTAAGTCTGGGCTATAGGGTGGGCAATCCAAAGTTTGAATCTGGACTGAATCGATGTAATTAGTCACTATGCCAGCGGCATGTGGTCAGGCATTATCATGCATTAATACGAATCTTTCATATCCAATATAGCCAACATATGGCAAAACATGATCCTGAAGGATGTTCTCGATGTAGCTATCCGCAGTCATTCGTCTAATCACTTCCACGAGTTCGGTGCGTCCCTCCCAACTAACACCTCTCCAAAGCATTATGCCGCCACCTCCAAAGCTAACGCTATGTATGAGATTGCAGTTGTCGTACCGTTCCCCAACTCTTCTGTAGATGTGGTTTTGTCCATCTGGCTTCCATAATTGAATTCTAGTCTCATCCGAAAGCAGAATATTTTTCCATTGGTCGTTATTCCACGAAACATGCATTCTGGCAAATTCCAAACCACGAGTTTTGTGATTTTGGAGAAGACGATGAACTTTAGCTGGGCGTCTTGGCTTTAAACCAACCTCTTTTAATATTCTTCTAACCGTTTTTCGAACTAACATTAATTTGTCTCACATTTAGTAGCTCATTTTTGAGTTGTGTGGATGTCAAAGTGCGATTTTGAGTAGAAGTAAGTATCAAAAAACGGTCATCAATTGCTGTTGTACACCTTTTGCGCCCTTGACCTGGTTTTCGTATGAAATTTCCAGTCTCTTGATACCTTTTTAAAATATTCGAAACTGTAGATGAACCTCTCCTGAGACGTCGCTCAGTCTTTGTTTGTGTATATCCTTCGTTATGTAGGGTTACAATTTGTGCCGCTTCAGATTTGCTACAGTATCTAACTGGCGGCATACTGTTGTTTTAAATACAGGGGGTGCAAATGCGAATCACTATCACTTACATAATTTCACCTCAAATAACTTAAGTCACTATTATTCTTAAATTATGTAAGGATATTTTTACCATAATATGCACGAAAGACTATAGACGCCATTAATATGAATTAAATGTCAAAGTATTTTAAAACAAGTGAACATATCCGTCTACTAGATGAATACCATCAGCTGGATACTTTAAAATTATTTTCGAGTAACAGTGATAACAAAAAAATATTCGATAATTTTGTCCATGAGTGTATTAGGATTGAATGTAGACAGTGGTTTAAGTATATAAAACGTTGATCAATCTGTTACCACCACAATAATTATAACATCTAAATATGTATTTTAGAGGTACTATTCGGCCAAGTTACTTAAGATAGCTCACATTCGCCAGTTCCTATAGAAGATGGCAACTTAGTCGCCGAAATACGTATTTAGGTGATCTAAATATTGTGGTGACAGGGGTTTATTAACGTCTTATATACAAAATCTATAGTTATAACTTCTTTACACAGAATATTTTTGAGATTTTTCTTTCTTTTTATATAAAATGTTTGTGCGATTGAGAATGGTATACCTTACTTTTTATAGCAGTAGCAGTAAATATTACGCATGATAATTATAAAAGTTTATTTTCCGATGAATTTAAAATATGCTAGAACTTTTGAAAAAAGACATACAGTTTTTAATTCCTCTATTACTTCATCCAGTTTTCTATGTTGTATCTATATATACAGTGCCGTCGTAAAATGTTTTCACTCCTTACTAACTTTTGAACGACTTGATATTTCTTCACAAAATTTTGTGTGCGTTAATGGGAGGCTAAATACTACTTTTTAGCCGATATTTAAATTTTATAACTGTCAAATTGGCGCATAGGCGCCATCTTGAACTATTTTTTAAATGGAAATGGGGGTGGAGTGACACCTCATTGAAAGGTATTTTAATTCTGCATCTGATCCTTGAGTTTCATAAAATAATATACATTCAGAAAAAAATGGCAGATGATTGAAAATAACAAGTTCATGGAAAAAAGAAGGCACCCGGCAAATTTTGCGATTTGCGGTCCGGATATGTTGTTGGCCTAGTCGAGGACAACAACTTTTCCTTATGGCACTTTCCCATAGCTCCTACTATTCGGCCGCCAGGGGCGTCCAAAGTCTAAACACGAATCGACCTCCAGCACGTGTCCACGTCATCGCAGCGGGTCAGTCGCGAGCTCAATCTATTCACGTAAGTACGGCGCATCGATGGCTATTTTTAACATCTCCGAAGGGGGGTGGGGAGACGCCGGCTAAGTTTTTATGCCGATGTTTACGTTTTTTTTTCGACGTTCCGGCGTCCCCCGCGCCCCCTTCTTAGAACCGCCTTCGCCGGCCGTCGATCCGTCGTACTTATAGGAACAGATTGAGCTCGCGACCGACCTGCTGCGATGACGTGGACACGTGCTGGACGTCGATTCGTGCTTCGACTTGGGACGCCCTTGGCGGCCGAACGGTACGAGCTACGGGAAAGTGCCATAAGAAAAAGTTGTTGTCCTCGACGAGGCCAACATCATATCCCGACCGCAAATCGCAAAATTTTCCGGGTGTCTTCTTTTTTCCATAAACTTGTTATTTTCAATCATCTGTTTTTTTTTTCTGGATGTATATTATTGTATGAAACTCAAGGATCAGATGTAGAATTAAAATACCTTTCGAATAAGGTATCACTCGACCCCCATTGCTATTTAAAAATATATATGTCAAAATGGCGTCTAGCCGCCATTTTGAAAGTTATAAAATTTAAATATGTACTAAAAAGTAGTATTTAGCGTCCCATTAACGCACACAAAATTTTGTGAAGAAATATCAAGCCATTCACAAGTTAGTAAGGGGGGGGGAGGTCATTTTACGACCGCACTGCATATTGTCCAATGCTTCACCAATCGTTTCGGACAGGCTGTGAATGAGAGAATGTATATCGTAGTTTTGTTCACATACTTGTGATTATCATTTACATATCCTTAAATTTCCATGATATTGATAAAACAATTCAATTATAGTTAATTCAAAATGCACATGATTAGTGAATTTATACAATTACAAATTGTTACCAAGGATTCCAGAAAAAATTAACAAATGGATTATTTAACATCAGATATTTTATTTCATAGTAATGATTTACATATACCTATTCAAGAGAATCTGTGCCAAATTCAACAACAATTCTATCAGTTCTAATAGTTTTTTTTTGCAAGTTAGATTGTAGTAAGGTGTTAAATTATAATTTCGTCTCTGACTAAGATTAGTGTCATCTATATATGTACATAATCTTTTAGAGTTTAGGACTATGGGTATTGAAAATTTTCATAAGCCCTACTGAAAAACGTACTCAATCAATTTCAATAAATTTTTTTCATTCTAGTTATCCATTTTCCATATTTTATATCCTCAAAAGTCTAATACTTTTCATTCCTTCTTTTATAATTTATACCAATATGACCTAACGACAGCAAAATACCAGCATGAAGGTCTTTTGATATACATTTTGATATTCAGTTAAGTTGATTATATTTTTGCTTATTATATGCAACCCTAAGTTTTACATACATCTAGAAGTTAATTTAGATTAAAATTATAACATTTTTGATGTAAATATCTTGAACCATTGTCATTATAAATACAAAATATAATGGCAGTCAGTTATTAGTACGATATTGTTTTCTAACATAACAATACAATTTTTTATTTTTAACAGTAATTATATAAAGGGTGCTATGGCAAGACTTCTTAAATGTTTAAACGGAATTCTGAAATTCTAACACACAGAAAATTAATTTAATTTAGTATGAAATTGTAGCCTAACGGTGAGTAATGCAGGCCTGTTTTGATATTTTATTCTTGCCACTGTAAAGTCAGTAACTAAGTGAGCATTCTCTCTATAAGTTTATTGGATTTCAGCTTTGTTTTGTTTGTGTTTTGTTTCTGTTAAAACTTGTATTGTTGATACTATGAAAAATTAACTCCCCATGCATAATTATTACAGTAGCCTTTTATTTCAGTGGATAGTACATTTTTTTGTAGTTTCAATATTTTTTTCAAATTCCTTGTATCAACTGTTTTATGTATATTTTCTTAGCCCTTCCTAATATACAGGGTGTTCCTAAATATCATGTACATACGGAAGGAGGTAATTCTTTGGCTTATTTCATGACTAAAAGTTCATATAAACACAGGTCCGCAAACGCTTCGTTACTGATGTACGGGGTGTTGAAATTTCAAGATTTTTTTACTTTTTTCTTTATAGCTCCTGCAGTTTTTGAAATATTTAGCTCAAATTTGGAATACAGGTTACACTGCAGGGCTTACATCATTGGGCGTGCCAAATGGCTGTGAGAATCTACAGGGAGATACTTTTTCAGGGGTCATGCCCCATTTTCTCCCCCTGAACTGTTTTGCGGTGCGCCGCTGGTAGATTCTAAAATACAAAATGAGTTGCCTGTTTCGTTTAGAATCTTTTTGTTCTCCTGTAGTTTTTTCGTATCTGTGACGGTTTTCGACAAAAAAAATAAAAAACAATTTTCTGTAATTCGCTAGACGAAATTAAAATTTTTAAAATGGTCTAGTAGGCTCTGGCTTTATTTGGATAATCTCATGTTTCCATTAATTTTGAGAGTTTGTATTTGAAATCGTAACTTGTGTCTGCATATATTTATACATTAAAGGTTTAAGTTGTAAACTGTAAGCTGTAAAAGTGTTTTAAATACTCGCTATAATCTCGTAACAATGCCAAATTTTACGAATTCTGACATGGCTGAGATGCATTTCATCTATGGCCTTGTGAATGGAAATGCAAGAGAAGCCAGACGTCTGTACATGGAGCGCTATCCCAATAGAATGATAGCTGATCATCGAATATTCATAGGCGTCTTGTAGAAACTGGAACTTTTAATAAGAATACCAATGAAGCAGGTAGACCACGTATTGTTAGAACACCACAGATCGAAGAAGCTGTTCTAAATGAAATAGAAGAACATCCAGACACTAGCACCAGAAAAATCTCTGAACATTTAAATATTGGTCATCAAGTTGTTTGACGTATCTTGCGTGATTCTCTTCTATACCCTAACCACATTCAAAGGGTGCAGGCGCTTCTTCCTCGAGATTTCCCTTTAAGGATTAATTTCTGCTAGTGCAGCACATTTTTCTATTTTGGCTCGGGAGTATTTACATAAAGTGTATGAGAACAATTGGATAGGGCGGGGTGGACCTCAGTCATGGACCCCTAGGTCCCCTGACTTAAATAGCCTAGATTTTTTTTCCTATGGGGCATCTCAAATCTCTAGTGTATACAACACCAGTGAATACCGTTGATGACTTAGGAAATCGAATATTAGATGCATTTGAAACCGTAAGAAATACTCCGGAGGTGTTCGAAAGAGTACGGCATCAATGAGAAGAAGAGCGGAGGCATGTATGAGGGTTGGAGGAGGTCCCTTTCAACAATTTTTATAACGTAGTTTCCTTGTTATGGTTATTGTTTTGGTTTTTTGTATTGTAATAAATCACATTGCTACAAAAACCGGGTCATCCTAGCTTTAATTTTTAACAGGTAGTGCCGACTAAACTGTCAAAATTAATGGAAACATGAGATTATCCAAATAAAGCCAGAGCCTACTAGACCATTTTAAAAATTTTAATTTCGTGTAGCGAATTACAGAAAATTGTTTTTTATTTTTTTTCCCGAAAACCGTCGCAGATACTAAAAAACTACAGGAGAACAAAAAGATTCTAAACGAAACAGGAAACTCATTTTGTATTTTAGAATCGAACAGCGGCGCACCGCAAAAAAGTTCAGGGGAGAAAAGGGGGCATGACCCCTGAAAAAGTATCTTCCTGTAGATTCTCACAACCATTTGGCACGTTCAATGATGTAAGCCCCGCAGCGTAACCTGTATTCCAAATTTGAGCTAAATATTTCAAAAACTGCAGGAGCTATAAAGAAAAAACTAAAAAAATCTTGAAATTTCAACACCCCGTAGATCGGTAACGAAGCGTTTGCGGACCTATGTTTATATGAACTTTTAGTCATGAAATAAGCCAAAGAATTACCTCCTTCCGTATGTACATGATATTTAGGAACACCCTGTATATGAAACACATTTTTGGAATTTGTCAAAAAAGCCAATACATTTGTAACATCTAGTATTAAAGAAAAAGGCGAGAAATCTGTTAAAATCATTGTGCACTTGTAATTAATCTAGTATTCAGAGATTTAATATGTGATAATGTATGTTGATAGTTGACTTCAGTAAAAATCAATTAACAATATTTATTATATTGAATTGGAATGTTTCTTATTCATTTACATTTTTCAGTTTGCTAGTTACTATTTTAAATATTAGAAAACAATATCACACTAAACGTCAGTAGTTATGAGGCTAATACAAAATAGTTATAACGTTTGGATTTTACTAAATTTTTATAAAACCAATTCATTCGATCATCTAAAATTGATTTTTAATTTCGTTACAATTCAAGGTCTGTATGTATATATAATGAATTTAAATTTTATTAATTTGTGAAAAATCCATACCTAAATAAGAGTTCTATGAAATGTATATTTCAGTGATTTAAAGTCAATATTTAATTTGCACAATAATCCACTACATGCGCTTTGCCTGTTTCACATCTGCAAGTCTTGTACAAAGTATTTAAAATATGTTATGGAATCAAATTTCACAGCATAATACAATAAGGTTGCAGTGTTCTATGTGCCTGTAAAAATACATATTAAAATATAAATCTGTTAGTTCTACATGTGTAGCATGTATTGATTTAGGATACCAGAAATTGCCAGAAGCAATGAAGTTAGCGATGAAAAACCTCCTATAAGTGAAGAGGAATCTGACAGCAAGGCTCAGGTTGGCTCTCCTTTGCCCTATTCTCCTGAGTTCGACAGGTATAACCTTCCCTATGTGTATTAAGTGTCATTTGTGTAACACTTGAAAATGTGTTTTTAGAAATAGATTTACAAAAAAAGTCTGCACTTTAACCATAAATGCACAATTTAATGCACCTTACCAAAAAAAAAACAATAATTCGTTTTTAATTTGTACAAGTATATAAATTTCAGTAGATACAATATTTGAAATATAATGAACATTAATGAATATCAAAACATAAGCCACCTAATAGTATCTCAGTAAAAAATATGTGGTTATTTGGTTGTTTGTGGCAATTTTTCACTCAAAAGGAAATTTTAAAAGATTTGCTTATTGCTATTAGATTAATTGAAAATTATGTAACATTGGTCTTTTCAACAAAAACAAGTACCAATACAACAAAAGCAACATAAAAATATCGTATCATAAAACAAAAATTTATATGGAGAATGTTAGTAGATATCTACACAGGCAGATGGTCTATTGTTTTTAAAATTCCTTGATAATGTAAGTTTTTTGTGACCCTTTTAAATTATTATAAAAGTGAAGCAGTATTTTTTAAACAATAATTTGGTTTTCTATGATCATAATTAATGACACATTAAGTACATTAAAGTTTACATGAAGTAATATTATGTGTCTAAGGAAAATTGGATTTTTACCTTCAAATTTTACAGTAGTTAAAACTGTTTCTAAATGTAATATATAAATATTTATTTTAAAACCGTAATTTACATGGTGGCTGATTTTTCATTATATAGCATATCTCTAACATAATTTTGTTATTTTTAATCCTAAATATATTCTGTAAATATATCAGGAGGGGGCGTTTTGTGCTTAAAAACCATTGACGTGAAAAGTAATAAGTACTTAGGGCAAATTATCAGTATACAGACTGTTTACCTTAATCCCATGATTTGCTGGGATAATTTTTTAATTGCATACAGAAAAGATCTAGTTTGGAGGAATAAATACGTAAGAGAAGAAAGCAAAATCAGAATGTACAAGACAGCAGTAAGACCGATACTAACATATGCCGCGGAGACTAGGGCAGATACAATAAAGACAAAACAAATATTAAATACAAGCGAAATGAAGATATTAAGAACGATACAAGGAAAAACACTATATGACAGAGTACCAAATGACGAAATAAGAGAAATATGTAGCATACAAGATATAACATGCTTTATCAGAGATAGAAGGAAGTACTGGAACAAACATATTAACCGCATGGAGGTGAACAGATTAGCAAAAAAGGTTACACAGGGCCGTCCAGCTGAAGGGAAAAGAGAGAGAGGCAGACCTCCAAAAAGATGGAAGGAGTGTTGGACTTCAACATCAGAAGAAATATAATTGACATTATAAGTTGGTTTAAACAGGCTTATAGCCTACTTAATAAGAATAAGAAGAAGAAGAAGAAGACATAACAAGGTAGTCTCAGACAAAATCGCTAAGTGGTTAAATCTTCTTTATATTACAGTATCGGAAATAAGGAAGAAAGTAATCAGAAGTTTCTGAAATTGTTTTTTGTTTTTAGCTGTAAAATAACATCTAGCAATTGTTATACAGAATTTTCTTCAGAATCTGGGCAGTATCGGTGCGTAAACGAGCTATTTTTAGTGTTCATCAATGATCACACAGGGTAGAGAGATAAATGATTTACCACATATTTACGCCTTCGCGTTAAAGCTAACCCTGTCCACACATATCATAACTTATAAACACCAAAAAGTGTATCCAAAAACATAGTAAAATAATACAATACAAGCCACCAATAAATTAACAAGATTCATGGATACAACAGCAAACAATTATTATGGAACCTTGATCTACGTTATCCACAGTCACATGATTAATTCGACAGTTTTCTCATAGATGTCAACGTAATTTTGACCTATTCTCACATGCACACTGGCAGGATTTCTCATATAATTTGGGTTAGTGTTATACCGGTTATGAAAAATTTTGTAAATAAATTTTGTACAAAATTCTTGATTTTGTCACTCTAGCCTTCAATTAAATCAAATTTTTAGACAGTATGGAGTCCAAATGCTATAAATACCTTGTAATATAGCAGATGTTTATAGTTACAAATGAAAATCATATCAAATTCTTGTAAATCTGTTTTCCGATGCAAATACATTATGAAGAAAATTTTATTTACCGTCCTTTACAAAACAATATTGGTTATTGTTTCTTGCTTTCATGTATAATATTGAAATACATATAAAGTACCAAAAACAGAATAAAGCTTGTTTAAATTATATTATTTCGTATTACTAACTAAATGTATAGTGTTATTCCCAAAAAACAGGGAGCAGCAAAAATTATTGATTAATAATAAGATGTATTTCACGAGTTCAAAACTTAAGCACAAAAGAATCCACAAGGTTACCTGGAAACATCCTGGAGGAAATACGGAAAACCAATTAGATCATATCCTGACTAAAACCAAAAATAGCAAAGATTTGCATGATGTACGATCTTACAGAGGGGCTAACGGTGGTTCTGACCACTTCCTAGTAATAGCAAAATTAAAAAGGTCTCAATAGGGGAGAAAAAGACAAAGCGCAAAAGATGGAAGATAGGAGAATTCGAGGCAGAAGAAGTAAGAAGAAAATATCTAAATGAAATAGAACAAAGATTATAAGAAGGCAAAGAAGAAAAGAGTATAGAAGAAGAATGGAAGTCAATAAAAGAAGGGGTGGTCAACGCGGCAGCAAAAACAATTGGATTTGAAAGCAATAAAAGAATGAAAACATGGTTTGATAACGAATATGAACAACTGATAGGCGACAAGCAGTAAGCAAAGTTAAAATGGCTAAACAATCGAAGTCCAGAAGACAGAGAAAAATACATAGAAAAAAGGAAAGAGGCAGACAAAATATTCAGAAAGAAAAAAAGGGAGCGCAGGGCCACCGTACAATTACCTAAAGGGAAGAAAGACTAAGACACTAGTTGTAACAATCGAACATGAGAAATGGATGGAACACTTTAGAGACTTATATGAAGAAGAAAAAATGCTAAGGGAATGAGACACAGTAGAAGAAAGAAATGCAACTACAGAATAGTTAGTTAAGACACCAACGTATGAAGAAGTAACAGAATGCATACAAAAACTAAAAAATAGAAAGGTAGGTAGCCGGAAGAGACCAAATAAGCGGTGAAATACTAAAACATGGTGGCGAAAGGATCTATGAAAAAAATTATAATTTACTAAAAAGAGTCTGGAAAGGAGAGATGATGCCTGAAGAATGGAAATTGGGAATGATAACACCTATATCTAAGCAAAGAGACATGTCAGACTGCGCAAACTGCAGAGGTATAACATTGTTAAATGTTACATACAAAATACTAACAACCATATTAAAAGAACGACTTACTGAACATACAGAAAAGGTGATACGGGAATATCAATTCGGGTTTAGAAAAGGAAAATCGACCATAGACGCAATACATATTATGAGGCAAATCACCGAAAAGAGCTACAAACAACATAGATCTGCATATCCTTTTCATCGATTTCAAGCAAGCCTTTGACAAGCTATACAGAAAAAAAATGATACAAGACTTAAAAATATTAAAACATCAGAGAAACTAGTGAATCTGATCAGAATGACCATGGAAAATTCAACAGCAATAGTAAACACTGGGAAAAGCGTTACCAAGAGCTTTGAAGTTAACAGAGAAGTCAGGCAAGGGGATGCATTATCTGCTCTACTGTTTATTACATCATTAGACTGCATAATAAAACAAGTGGTATACAGAGGGACTATAAATAATAGATCAATACAAGTGGTAGCATATACTGATGAACTAGCAATCGTAGCAAGAGATCGGAGCGACCTAGAAAACACAATTAGAATAATAGTGGAAAAAGCACGAGAAAGAGGACTAGAAATAAACGAGAAAGAGACAAAATATATGCAATGCAACAGATCAAAAAATCGTTAAAGAATTTGGCAGTAATGAGTCACCAGTTCGAAGCCGTAGAGACATTCAAATATTTGGGGCTACTATTGCATCGGAGGAACGAACGAACGGATATCAAGCAAAGAATACATTTGGGGTTTATAGCATTTTTCACAAACAAACAATTACTACAAGACAAAAAGCTAACTAAAAAAACCAAAATAAGAATATATATGACAAATATTAGACCGCTGAAGCAGCAAACTTGACACAGAAAGAAGAAGAACAGCTTAATGATTTTGAAAGGTAAATAATCAGAACAATAATGGGACCTAAAAGAGTAAACGAAGGGGAGACAAGACCATTGTTAAATTACGAAATTGATGAACTTCTTAAGCAGGAAAACATAGTCAGAATAATTAAAGCAAAAAGAATTAGTTGGTATGGGCACATAAGGAGAAGAGAAAAAAACAACCCAGGCAGAATTTTAACAGAATGGGTGCCAGGGGAGTCAAGACCGAGAGGGAGACCAAAAATGAGATGGAAGGAGCAGGTAGAAAAGGACTTGAGAACAATGGAAATAAGAAACTGGGGAAAGCTAAGCGTTGGCAGAAAGCAATGGAGAAGGGTAGCGGAATAGCAAAAGCACACCAAAAGTTGTAAGAGAAGAAAAGAAAAAAGGAAATGTGGAATAATCCACCACGTTAATGGGATTACCGAGTTTGAAATATTCAAACAGCTACAATTTCTACGGAAATATGTAGCTTGTATTTATTTGATAATAAGTGAGTAAGTAACACTCAAAGACTTTTAACAATAATTACTTCATATATTTTTAACGGTATAGTAGATATATGCTGGGTAATGAAAAATCAACCACCCTGTTTATAGAAGAGAGTTTTGATGAATTTGAAAAATTGTGTGGTGACCTTCACGTTGAAGTTAATCAAAAAAAAGTTTATAGCAGGATTTTGTTTATGGTACTTGGCAAAAACTCAATTAATAAAGAACAGGAACAATAGAAGCCATTCTATCTTCATAGGTAACATGAAACTGTTAAGTGTAATCATTTGATTGTTCACACTTTTCACTTCTAAAGATTGTTTTCTGCAACAATAACCAAAAACTAACAAACAGCAATGATGACTTAATTAGAGCGTAGTTGCTGCAGCTCGGATTTGTGAATATATGCTTATAAAAATGATAGAACTGAAATAAAAAACTAGTGAATTTTGCTGTTAAGTAAAAGTTCCGTCATGTTTTTAACAGTAATTGTAAATACTGTAAAAGTATGGTAATATTATTTCAAAACAATAGTCATGGAATTATCAAATAAATGATTACAATTTATTTGTGTATTACACAATATTAGATTGTATGTAGTGTAGCATGGCTGTATGTTAAATATAGGCGCAAGGCAAGTGTGCTAACCGTCCCTGAGATCCGCATTCTGGCACCTAGTTTAGAGCGTGGACTTGATTCACCTTTTATTGGCAGGTAACAATTTTTGCTTCTTGAGGAAATGCCGGCGCTTTATTGCTGTAGATACTCGCTCACACAATTTAAGCATGTATTAAAACCGTATTATTGTACAAAGTTATTTCAACTTCCATGGTATTGAAGTCTTGGAAATCATGGAAAATACAAACTGGTTTGATAAAATATTAAGAGTTTAAATTTAGAGACACTTTTATACTAAATTACAGGATTTATGCTTGTCATAAATTAAACTCTCAATTGAATTGTCCAATATGACCATGAGGCACCACTTTTACACCCTATGTTAAGTTTGTTAACTTTTTTACTTAATTTTCAGATTTTTGCAATATAACATTGATTTTTTTATTATTAATTTTTGTCAATATTATTGTTGCCGCACTCAATGGGCTTACATTTCTTGTGTCATACAATCTTTATGTGTTACTGATA
Source organism: Limonius californicus (assembly GCA_014611495.1). Taxonomy (NCBI): domain Eukaryota; kingdom Metazoa; phylum Arthropoda; class Insecta; order Coleoptera; family Elateridae; genus Limonius; species Limonius californicus. The sequence continues at coordinate 1,488 of JABXWE010011793.1, read as the reverse complement.
CAAATACCATTTGCAGCCGCCAAGAGTCACCGACAAACATACTAGCAGAATATGAAGGTGGAGAAATGTCATCTGTTGATCAACCTACAATAATTAGGCTATTGTTAGCAATGTGGTACATTATATTGAGCCATTCTGACATATTATGCTACTTCATGATCTTCTTGAATCAAATTAAATCGGCTACATTCCTTTCACTCCCTCTTCCATTGATGGTATTTTTCTGGGGCACTCTTACTATTCCAAGGCCAACAAAGACATTTTGGGTTACAATCATTGCATACACTGAAGTAAGTATTAACATTAATTATTCGTGTGAAATATTGTGTAGAGGAAAATATAAGTAAATAGTAACTTACTTTTAAAAAGACATATCCCCATATACCTCTTGTAAATAAATAATAGTGGCCAGTATTTAACACCATATGATTTACTTTTAGATAATTGTCTTAATAAAATGCTTGTTCCAATTTAAATTTATACCTTGGAACGAAATGAATGTGTCATACCCGTTCTATCCTCCTCGAATAATTGGAATTGAAAGAAGAGCTGATTATGCTCTTTGGGATTTACTTCTACTTCTTATTGTATTTTTCCATAGGTAAGACATGTATTTTAAAATAAGTAGATCTTTACAATATTTGTACACACAGGTTCCTTTTAAAATGCTTGGGTTTGTGGAAGTCGACCTATGTACCTGCGTCATTTTTAGCTGATGGAGACTACAAAATTTCTGGCGATGAATTGCAAACGTTGGAGCAGGATCCAAGTAAATTTCCAAGGTACATAAGCTTTTTAAAGTATAAATATTAAGATGTTATAATTTTCCAATGTTCTAGTCGAAAAAAAGTCACTTTTAAGCAACCTCCTCCTCGCAGTTCCAAAAAATATAGTTTTCATCCCAACTACAACTTTTACTATCCTTATTCCTTTCAATATAATAAAAAAAAGTCCAAGTTCTTCCCTGCATACCTGAATACCATTAGGAAACGTCAGAGGTACCTATTTTTATCCCACTTCCCTTGTATAGTTAACATAAAATAAGACAAAGACATATAAAGTTCAATGTATTTATTAACAGTCATCTGTTATGATTTTTTCATAATAACACCAGTAATACACTATCAAAAAGTTGGAATTTTAGGCTGATCATTTTACTAACTAATTTTTTTTTAAATTAATGTCACCTCAGAATAAATATAATTTGTCCCTTTCTCTATGTATGATTTTCTTATGTACTGCTGCAGCTAAAAAAGGCAACTCTGTTTGATATACTGTGAGGGGCCGCCCCCGGCCGCTTTTATTTTTGAATATTTCTAGTCCTTACAGTAAATGAATTGAAATTATTTTAGTTAGTGATTGAATTTGTGTTTCTGTTTATTTGTTATAATAAGATTTAGGCAATCTTAGGACATATATTCTTTGAGGCTTTCGCGGTTTCTCGAACTGTCAATATTACAATTTACTTTCGGCTTAGACCGCGTCGTC